>CALSCP010002426.1:69618-106564 GCA_943704425.1 Ministeria vibrans ATCC 50519
CACACACACACACACACACAAAATATAATAATAATAATAAGAATAATAATAATAATAATAATAATAATAATAAGAATAATAATAATAAGAATAATAATAATAAGAATAATAATAATAATAATAATAATAATAATAATAATAATAATAATAATAATAATAATAAAATTATTAATAAAAATAAAATAAATAAATCCGCTAATTATTTTAAACAATACGTACCCCCTGGATGGCAGACCAGTTGGAGAGACCGTGGTGCAATACGCCCGTCAGTAGTTGGCAGTCCTGCTCACGGCTCCAGTACCCCATCTCCCACGCCTTGCTCAACTCCGTCGCGTTAAACTCAGCTATGTTAAAGTACTCAGGATGCACATAGTAGCGGCCCGGTCCCATCTTCTGCGAGATAAGCATCATCGTCCCAATGCGTCGAAGCACACTAGATCGAAGCGTTGGCTTGCTTACAGACCACTCCCACTCCAACAGACGGCCATCTTCCCCCGACGACGACTCGCCAATGTCCCTCACAAAGTGCTCCCATAACGAAGGCAACACTTTGCGGTCGGCCGCAAAGGCCGGCCACCCGCGTAATTGCATTGGGCTAAGACCGTGATGCATGACACAGAGCAAAAACTGTCCACGCAGCTCGCGTGCATTGTCCAGCGTCCGGTAGTCTACAGGCTCGACAGACGCCGGCATGAGCGGCACCAGCGACACAAGAACCTGTTCGCACAGCGTCGGCCAGCCTTCGTGAAGCATGCGCACCGCTGCATCCACCAGGTAGCGCGGCTTGCCCAGACCAAGGCTTAGTGCCACATTCGCACACAGCGACCCGCAACACCGAATGCGCTCGCTGCCCTCGGCCGACTTCCAAAACGCTTTGTCTGCAAGTGTCTCCATCTTGCTCAGAATGTTGGCAGCGTACTTGCGCGACACAGAAGACACTTGCTCGAGTCGTTGCACGTGCGTCGCTACAACGGTCGAAGGTGGTGCACAGGTGACAGGCACTGTGTTCGCGACAGCAGGTGCGTGGTGCTCGTCAGCGCGTGCCGCATACAACGGTGGTTGCTGCCCCGACAGTACCTGCATACGTTTGGCAAACGTGGAACGAACTGAGGGTTCTGCCGGGACCGACACCGTCGATGCAGGCCTGCTTGACACCTTGTCGAGCTCACACTGAAACAGTCGCGCGCCCTTCTTATACTTCTTCGCTTCCACCTCGAGCTCGAATGTCAGCTGGCGGTTCTCAGCTTCGCATTGGTTGATCATACGCGTGAGCACCGCCACCTCTTGCGCCGTCGTCGCATCCATTCGACTCGTCTGAAACAGCTGCATTTGTTGCTCTACACGACTCTTATCGGTGCGCAACTGTTTCAAACGGCGCTCTTGCTCCACAAGCTGCGTCTTCTTGTCCGCCAGAGCATTCATGCTGATTGATTGCTGCGCGAGTGGCGACGCGCCGTGGCCCGCCATGACTGTGACCGCATTTGCCATTGTTGATGCGCCGGCCGTTGTTGTTGTCGTCGTCGTTGAGGTGGCACCAGCCGTGACTTCCGCGGCCGCTTGTGTAGCCTTCGCCTTTGCCTTCGCAATTGCACGCGCTGTCTCGCTTTGGATTCCAGCAACGCGTGCCGACCAGTCACGCGACAGCATGTCGAGGCTCGTCAGTCGGGGCGGACAAGGCTCGCCGTTGGCAAGCGTGACAGGTCGAGGCAGACGCTCCCTCACGTACAGACGAAACGCGTCGATAGCGCCGGTGGAAACAGACGACGGGGGTTGAAAGCCCTTGACCTTGTCGTCGCCGTTGTCATCGTCGGACTCTGACTCGTCAGACTCAGACTCGTTCACATACACGTCCATGTCATCGTCATCGTCGGACTCCCCTTCAGATTCGCTGCTTCCCGACGCGATCCCCTGAACCTTCTTCCACTCCTCACGCGAGAGTTTCTTCACGGCATTCACCTCTTGCTCCTGTGCATAGCGCATGGCCATTTGCACTTCGCGACTCGTCGCTGCATAGTTGACAACATTGCGCTTCCGTTTTCCCTTGCCAAGGGCCTCCTTCTCCACCTGCAGCTGACTCGCCACCTTGTCTGACAGTACGTTGCCCCAAAACTCGCCATCGTTGAGCTCGCCTGCGATCGCCGTCCCTTCATTTGCGCCAGTCACCACCTCAGTCACATCTTGCGACTCGGGGGCATCCTCGGTCGCCAAATCCGCAACCTTGAAGGCATTGAAGAACTCGCCAAGTGCATCGTCGCGCTCGTCCTCCTTGTCACCGTCACCCGAGCGATCCAGCAACTCCTCGAGTGCTTCGTCCGTAAGCTCGCGCACGGTCATGTCGTCCGCCAGACGGCCCGACTGCTCCGATTGCGCGGCGTTCGCCTCGGCCGCCTGGTCCTCGGCCTCCCTGGCGAACACGTCTTGCGCACCGAAGCGCAGAATGTCACTGAGTTCCTCGCGCGACAACTTACTTCTCCCGTTCGACGGGTCCGACGACGCGCCACGACCAATGACCAGCGTGTTGAGTAGCATTTTGCGCTTGGTCGTCTCAATCATGCGCTCCTCCACGCTGTTGCGCGTCACCAGACGATAGATCATGACCTTGTTGCGCTGACCAATGCGATGGGCACGCGACAGCGCCTGAATGTCATTGTGAGGATTCCAATCGGAGTCGTAAATAACCACCGTATCCGCCGTCGCCAGGTTGATGCCAAGTCCGCCTGCTTTGGTCGACAACAAAAAGATGAAGTCCTGAGAGTCTGCAAAGATACAAAAAAAAATACAAGAGGTCAAAAATATTATTGTTCTTTGTTTTGTATAAATTGTAGCCTTGTTTTGGCAAGATTCTATTCTATTATTATTTAAAAAATTCCACGTCATAACATTATTCTTAATATTCTTATTCTTCTGATAGCTATTATAGTAAATAGATACTAATCAAGCACAACTCTCAAAAAAATACCATACCTTCGGAGTTGAAGGAATCGATGCGAGCCTGACGCTCCGTGCTGGCGGTGCTTCCGTCGATACGACGATAGAAATAGCCACGGAACTCGAGGTACTGCTCAATGAGGTCAAGCATGGAGGTGAACTGCGAAAAGAGAAGGACACGATGACCGTCCTCTTTGAGACGCGGCAGCATACGATCGAGCAAGGACAGTTTGCCGGAGGCACGCACAAAGAGACGGCACTGATCTTCGCGCGAGAGGCATGGCATACCCGTGGCCGAGTCGATGCGCTCGCACTTATCATGCCACTCCTCCAAGGCGCTTTCAAAGAGGAAGGGGTGATCACAGCACTTGCGCAGTTGCATGAAAATGTTGCCAAGACGCAGCTTGTGCTTGCCCAGCGAGAGTGACGCGTAGTTGCGCGCCAATAGGTCGCGATACTGAATACGCTGGGCTCGAGTCAGCGTCACGGGCACAATGAGTTCCTTCTTGGATGGCATGTGCTCAAGCACCTCTGACTTGACTCGTCGCAAGAGGTGTTCCTTGAGCATGGCGTGCAAACTGGAAATCTGCTCGTCTTTGGCTAGGTCACTGAACTTCAGCTGGAAATCCTCGAGCGACGAAAACTTGATCGGCTCAAGGAAGCTCATGAGAAAAAAGAGCTCCTCAAGGCTGTTCTGCAATGGCGTGCCCGTCAAGAGGACGCTGAAAAATGTAAAATTAAAAGTTAGAAAAAACCATACGAATGAGAACTAACCGGTAGGCTGTCTTGTACTCAGAAAGTTCGCGGAAGAAGAGAGACTGGTTGTTTTTGAGCCGATGGGCCTCGTCGACAACAAGAACGTCCCATGAAATGGGTTTGAGAAGGCTCTGCGTGCGTGTGTGCAATGCAAATCAAATCAAATTAAGAGGTTGTTTGGGATTGTGTGTGTGTGTGTGTGTGTGTGTGTAATAAATACCTTTGAAATGTGAATGTTTTCGTAGCTGGTGAGAAGAACATGAAAGCGCGTGTGTCGCTGCAACAGAGTAACGGAAAACTGTTGTTTCTCTTTTGTTTTTTTGTTTTCGGTGTTTGGATACGCATACGGTGTTGTGGAAGTAGAATTCGGTGGAGTGGCACTTGTCGCGCGACGACGCAACACCATGGAGTGTTACGACGTTCATGTCGGGAGCCCAGATGCGAAACTCTCGCTCCCAGTTGGGAAGAGTCGAGAGAGGCACAGACACGAGAAAGGGACCGCTAAGAAGAGACGGAGAATGAGAACGAGAGAGAATATATATATATATATTATATATTATATAATATAATATATAATAATATAATTATATATTTATATATTTGCGTTGTACTGGCTGTGGCCTTCGCGAAAGAGCGAGTAAAGGAACGAAATAGTCTGGCATGTCTTGCCCAGGCCCATTTCGTCTGCCAAAATTGCATTGTCGCGCTTATACCAGCGATAGCGCAGCCAGTTAAGACCAATCAATTGGTAGGGATGCAGAGAGACTCCATTCGACCTGAACAAGAAAACGAATAATTATTTCTCGATTGTTTTCGTCACGTTTTTCCTTGCAAACGTTTTCGTACGTGAGATAGCTTGGCTGGTCATTGTAGCTCTTCTTGGCAGAGCGCTTCATCTCCTTGGTGGCGGCGCGACGTTCCACCTCGACCTGCCACGACGACGTGTTCTCGTAACGACGAATGGCAGCGGGTCCACCGTCGCACCCCTTGACCACTTTCCGATACTCCCACGTCGCCTGGTTGTATTCCAAACCTATTTTTGTGTTTATCTTTGGTTGATATCGGTTTATACCTTTTTTAAAAAAACTTACCACACCACTTGACGAGGAAAGAGTCATCAGAGTCACTAAAAATATATGATTAAACGAATTAAAAATTGAAAAAACAAACGTTGAATGTGCGTGACGTACTTGGCGTCAAGAATACGGTCTACAACAATCCACAGAGGATTCACGTGTGGGCGGTCCACCGCCCATTCCGTCGGGTTGAGCTCAGCATCGTCAAACTCGTCTCCTTGTTCCTAACGTACCATGGTTTTGCGTTAATTACGCTGGAAAGTTTGCTTGGTGTGTTTGTGTTTGGTACTGTTTGTTCTTTGTTCTTCTTCTTGAGGAAATTTCGCAGTTTTGCTTCGTTGAGAATGGCCACGCGCGACTGCTTCATCCACGTCGCGTGGTAGTACGCTCTGTCGACCAGCTTGCAGTAGAACTCCTGTTATACGCAGCAGAAGTCAGGACACTCAATCGTAACAGTTTTGATAGTGTACCTTCTCGCCATCTTTGTTCGTTCGCTCGTCCAGAATGATGTCAATGCGATCGTCCGTCGACTAGGTGTTCGAAAAACAAAACCAATATCAGAGAGAGCGAAAAAAAAATAGACTAATCGACACCAAAAAGAGTATTGAACACACGAACACACACGTCTTACACATGATTCACACACCCAATTGCCAAGAGGGATTGCGCTGAGGGGCGGGTCAATACACGCCAGGTGAAAGGCACTACGATACAATCAATCGATACAATGAGTGAGAAACTAGCACAATGACGTAATAAAAAATGACAGTAAAAAAAATTATGAATAACGTTTTGCTTACTTGTCGCACTGATCGCAACAAAGCAACTCTCCACTGGTGGCACGACAACACGCACAGAACTTGTGGTGGGAATGAGCGGTGGCAGCGAGGCCGACTAGAGTCGCTGTGCTGACTGGCTTTCTCTTCTTCTTGCTGGCCTGCTGCTGTGCCCTCTTGAGGGCCTTCTCGATGCGGTACTGCTCCTCAACGTCATACTGTTCTTCAATCATGGCGTCCAACGCCTCGTCGTCATCTTCAATCATCAGTGCCGTCTTCAACGATGCGTCTTTGGCACTGCAGACAGGTGAGAATAAACGGTGTGTGAGGGTTACATGTGCGAGGCACTAAGACTTTGTTATTTTTTTTGCTTTTTCTCCCTCGCTACCTTGACCGTTCGGATCGACGCTCGCCGGGTACAACGACACGTTCCGGCTTGGATAATGGCGACGACCGACGCAACTTGGAGGCTCTCGTCGTAGACAAGGGCACAAAGTCGCTCGTATTGCTGTTCTTCGACGACGACGACAACCTCGCGGTGCGTGTCGTCTTCCTCTGTCGCCGTTTCTGATACTGCCGTCGAAGTACCTCCAAATACTCCTCGTTGTCCATCGAGGGGTCATCCTCTTCTTCTCCTTCTTCTTCTTCTTCTTCTTCTTCTTCTTCTTCTTCACCATCGTAATCTTCGTCGTCTTCCTCATCTTCCCCGTCTTCCTCGTGTCCCTCCTCCTCTTCGTCGTCGTCGAAGGACTCCATCCCAGCATACAAGTGCGTTTTTTGTCTTTTGCGCCTCAACCTGCGCTCTTCCTCGGCTTCTTCTTCTTCCTCTTCTGCGGCAGCCGCTGCGGCAGCGGCTGCTTCCACCTCATCTCTTTCCATCGCCTCCTGCTGTCGCTTCTTTTTCTCTCTCTTTCCCTGCTTTCGCTCCAACCGTCGATGTTGGCGTGCCTCCTCCTCGGCTGCGCGCGCTGCCTCCTCTTCTGCGCGTGCCGCCTCCTCTTCTGCGTACTCGACCTCCTCCTCCTCCTCTACTGCATCCTCTGACTCCTCTTCGTGTCCACCCTCCGCCTGCTCCTCCTCCTCCTCATACTCCCTCTCCTCCGCCTGCTCCTCCTCCTCATCATACTCCCTCTCCTCCTCCACCGCCTCATACTCCCTCTCCTCTCCCTCCGCCTCATACTCCACCTCATCAACGCCGTTCACGTCATATACTTCTTCTGCTTCTTCGTCTGCCTCTACGTCTTCATCTGCTCCTTGTTCGCCCTCTCCTGCTTCTTCTTGCAAATCATATGTCCCGTGACGTCGCCTTTTGGACCGGCGTTCGCTGTCGCGTTCGCTGTCGTCGTACTCCCGCTGTTGACGCTTCGCTTTCTTCTTGCGACGAGCGTGCGCTTCCGCCGCCCTGTCCTCCCCAACGCCGGTGGCATCTTCCTCGCCCATGTCATCGCCGGCGCCCTCGTCGCCTGGCCCCTGGCCAACGGCGTCGGCGTACACGGCATCGTGGCGGCCGCGCGCCTTGGACGCGATTTTGGCGCGCTTCTTTTCATGGCTGCGTCGCCCTTGCCGCTCGTCGATGGTGGCCACGGGTGCATCGTCGACATCATCGTCGTCGTCAACGATGATGATGAAGTCGTCGTCGTGTTCGCTACGCGAGCGAGACGTCCTTTTGAGACGTTTCTGTTTCTGTTTCGTGACAACCATTGTCAAGGGTTCGTCATCACTGGAGATCACCTCAACGTCAAAATTAGACGCCATGGTTGGCGAACGAAAGACAGGGGGAAACGCTGAAGAATGAAATTGTTCTGCGAAAATTTGATTCTTAAATCACTCATTCTTTGGTTCGATCAACCAAAAACAACAAAGAATAGCCTGCACCAAATAACAGGACTCTCGGACTGCCAGAGCGAGCACTACGCAAATAATCCACGTCAAACCAAACTCTAGCAATAAAAAGACTAGAAAGACCCCAGACGTGCGCAGTGACTGACTGACTGTAATCACTTTTATTCATTGTTCAACTCTTATCATATTTTCATGAACAATAATAATAATAAATATTATTGGCTAGAAAGCCTGGAGGATATAGGACGACAGGCGAGTGTATTTAACAATGGACGAATGGTGATGACGCTGGGTGACAGAGAGTGCGACAGCCGCTACGGCACGGGTGGGATGGTGTGGAACGTATTAGGGCTGCTGCACACTCTCGATGCGACTGTGTACGCGCCCGGCGTGCTGGGTCCGTTGGCCGAGACGTGTGCTTTTCATGAGAAAACGTGGGGATTTGGGGCGTCGCGACTGGCGGCGACAGTTGGACTGCTTGCGAGGGTGTCGCGTCGCTGTGTGGAGCAAGGTTACGACAAGGCGTCACTTCGACGTCGGCTGTGGTCTGCCGTGCGGCTCGTCACGTCGTACTGGTCACAGCGTCGATGCGACGTCTTTGAGACGAGCGTGGATCGTGCGGGAAGGATTGCGCGCCTACGTGACGCACTACGGCAGCGACCCATCGATTGGGACATTGGCGAAGCTGTGTGGAAAGCAATCAGTGCATGCACACACTCCTCGGCGCATGTTGAGGTACACGTGGATGTGTGTCGGCGTGCCCAATGCGCGAGGGTGCTCGTCGATGGCTTCACGACGTCTCTCTCGGGCGCATTACTGGCCTTGGATGCTAACGAGAGCGTGCGAAGCATAGTAGTTGTCGGCGAAATCTCGACCGATGCGGTTCACGTTGGATATACAGGAAGTTACGAACGTCAGCACACGCGCGTTGTGCGCGACGCCAACGATATGAATGGTTTGGACTGGGGTGGAGACATTGACGCGTCGAGTGCCAGTTGGCTAGACGAGGTCTTTGCGGTGTTGGGTGCACTACGAGTGCGAGCGGTGGTCACGGCTGGACGCTACGTAGCACCCTCGTTTCGTGAGAGGTGTGTGCACGAGCAAGTATCCTTGATAGAACTGGGAGGGTTGCGTCAGGCGCACATTCTAGCTGCGTCTCTTGCCGTGGACGTGGTGCACTACGTAACGGACGCCTCCGACAATCAGTGCGCGCCTGTGCGTCTTCAGCAGGAGCAGGAAAACGGAGCCGAGCCAAGTGTACAGTTGGTTGTGTGCGACGGTGTCAGCGCACTCTCAGTTGCGGGTTACACGGAGACGATGGCGCATCGTCGTGCGGCACAGGCACGCGAGCTACTGTGCGAAGTGGAGGCGCTTCTTGGTAGTGACTGGTTGGTGCCGGAGCAGCCGGTGGGAGACGCGGCGCGCTTTCTAATGCAGCGGACAGGCGAGTCATGTGCGGTCATGCGTGCACTTGCGGAAGAGATGGAGAGAGATGGTTGGGTAGGCGACGACGGCATCGTATCTGATGGGCCTTGCGAAGGCTCGAGTTTGTGTGCGGTCTGGACGACCGCGTGTCATTTTATTGTGGCATTTCCACAGGTTGTGTTCCTATCGAATGTGACGTGATGCAGAAAAGAGAAAATAGGATGAATGTACTCTACTGGTCCTTGGCTTTGACTTGGTGGTAGCCACCGGGCAGGATTACATGGTGGTTTTTGAACTGGGGACTGTCGCGGAAGAGACGGTCTGTGCCGTGCAGGTAGTCGAGGAGGCCGATGACGCCAAAGCACGTGTCGAATTTGAGGTGATGGAAGTCGTGGAATCTACGAGGTGACGGGAAGGGAATCAAATTGATTGAGCTGGTGTGGATGTTTGTACTCGGAAGAGGGCAGGAAGAAGAGGTGGTAGCCTGAATGAGAGATGATGGTGCTAATGATGGCGATGACGGCCCAGAACCAGAATACTGTGACATGCGAGCGCATAAGGAGTGGCCCCAAAGCAATTGGAAAGACATTGCTCAACAGGTGTTCAATGGGATGTGCGTAAATGGCTGCAAACGAGACGCTGGCCTTCCACTGCAGAATAAAGGCGCATGAGTACTATACAATAATAGACTTTGACGTTGCCCTCACTTCGTGATGAATTTTGTGAATTCGCTTGTACAAGAACGGAACGTGAAGCAATCGGTGTGAGTAGTAGAAGCCAATCTAAGGAGAAGGGTTGTTGAGGAGGCAGGGACAGGAGCGAGAGCACTGAATAACCTCTTCGACCATGACAATAACAAACATGTCGCGCAGAAAGACGGACAGCGACGGAAGAGGGTCGCGGAAAGGCAAATCCAACTTCTCGACAACTGGCCAGGCGGCGAGCATGACCACAAACATCAGGAGTTGGTTGAGGACGGCTCGCTTGAGTCCGGCACGCAGTCGACCTGAAAAGGATGAGATGACAGAGAGACATAACATGGGGAGTTGGGGAATGCAAATGGGGCGACAACCAGGCTGAGCCGGCGCAAACGTAGTTTAGCGTGCCTGTTTACAGCGTATGCGCATCATAGAATCTCGGTGGCGAGTGAATAGCGCGAATGCAGATTAGTTTTTCACGTGAAATAATGTAAACACTGGACATAAACAAAGGCCTTCCCGCCGACTGCGCATGACGCGTATGGCATACCTGGCTCCAGAGGCGCATTCTGCCCCGGCTGCACCTTGTAGGCCTTCATCCATTCCCACTGGTACACATCAGCGAGAGTGAAAAAGCCGCAGACCGACCAGAAGACAATCAGATGCAGCGCCATTGTGACGCCCACCCATAGCTGTGCGTCAGTAAAGTGTGGCGCAACGTGTTGCTGGTAAATGTCGTTGAGCATCGACAGTAGAAAGAAAGACTTAAGGAAAAGAAAATGAAAAGGTGAAAGCTGATCTTTGGAAATGTCTTCTTCTTCTTCAGATTATTCAGTGTCATAACTCACGATAACATCCAACCTTCTCCACCACACGCCTTCCTTGAAACATATACTGCCATGTACGACGACTACGACGACGACGACGATCTCGAGATTCACGTTCCCGACTCGATCGAGGCGCTGGGTGCGCTCTCGATCACGGCTGTGTCGTCGGCCCTGATTGCAGCCGTGTCCGCCCCGTGGGACTGCAGTAAATGCCTGCTGCAGGTGCACTACATGCCAAAAGAGTAAGCGACGCCGCATCCGTTGGAAGTCGTGCGAGAGAAGAAAAAGAGAAAAAAAACCCCTAAGTGAACGATTTCTCGCAGTCTCCTACGCTCCGTTTCGACCCGGGAAGCCAACAATGCAGGCGCCAATGTTGAAAGTGACGATGATTATATGATTGCGAAGAAGCGGAGCACGAGCGACACCGGCGTTTACGACATGGGCGCGAGTCTGATCGAAGCGACCGGCTCGCGCTGGTCGCTCTGGCGCGGAGCCAAAGCATTGGGCATCCATCGGTTTCTGTGGCAGCCCTTACGGCGATATGTCGAGGGCAAGGTTGTGAATGTGCTGGTGACGGACTGGACGCCGACGCTGTGGGACATGAGCGTGCTGTCTGCCTGCTCCGGTCTGGTCGGCGTCATTTTGAGCCCCTTCTTTGCAGCTCACACGGCGCTCGTGGTGCAGGATCACCGCGACACGACGCGCCCTCGCACTGTACAGGCTATCATTCGCAGCAGACTCAACACACATGGCGTTGCCGGTCTCTATCCATTCATGGGGATCGAGTTTGTCTACTGCTCACTGCGCAGTTTTCTCTCGGCCAGCGATCTCATTCTGCAGGTGAAAAGACTCAACCCCTTCTCACACTCGATATTTATCTATAATATATCTATCACTTTGTTTTTTTTTTTTTCTCCCTATCCATTTCTCTCTTACTTTTGTGTGTACGCGCACAGGGCATGTGTGGGCTCAACCCAGAGTTCACTCTCGTCTACGCGCTGGGTGAGCTGGCGCTGATTGCTGTCCGCTTGGCGACCGAACTGCCCATGGAGACGATCCGCAGACGTCTGTATGTGCAGGCGTACGTACAGGAGGACCGACATATGACTGTTGTTCGCGTCAACCACGCTGCCGCCCCGTACGGTGGCTTCTGGGACGCCGTTGCCCGCATCACAGCTGAAGAGGTCCGTGCTTTGGACACTTTGTTTTTGTTTTTGTGCTCATTCTCACACACTCTCTCTCTTTCTTCCTTTCTTTCTCTCTCTATCACTTGTTTCTTTCTCCCTCCTTTCTCTCTCTCTCTCTCTATCACTTTGTTTCGTTCTCCCTCTTTCTCTCTCTCTGTCTCTTTCTCCCTCCTTTCTTTCTCTCTGTCTCTCTCTTTTTCTGTCTCTGTCTTTCTCCCTCCTTTCTCTCTCTCTCTCTCTCTCTCTCTCTCTCTCTCTCTCTCTCTCTCTCTCTCTCTCTCTCTCTCTCTCTCTCTCTCTCTCTCTCTCTCTCTCTCTCTCTCTCACTTCTCCCTGATAGATACCTTGTGTGGGTCAACGATTTGCATGTAGAGCACTCCGTCAATGTGGAGAATGACATTGTCGCGCGTGATTGCCGTCTGCGACGGAAGCACAATCGCATTTTCCTTGAGCGAGTGCACATACGCAATGTTCTCAATGACCGGCACAATCACATTCACTCCGGGATTCAACACACGAGAGTACTTTCCCATCGATTCAATCACCCACGCCTGCTGCTGCGGTACAAAATTGATCACAGTGTTGATCGGCTTGGGCGCGCGACGTCTGCAAAGGGGCGGAAGGAGAGTGAAACAAAAAAAGAAGAAAAAAATTGAGTCAACCGTATCTAATGCGCTCAATACGCAATCTCTCAGGCAGCCCACCCCCGTCTTGCGCACACATCATAGAACTTACGTTTTGTTGCTGACTGTGCGCGTGCGCATCAGCATCGACGTTGCCTGTGAAGAGGAGAAGAGGGAAATGAAGAGGCTCAGGCGGCAAATGACAAAAGAGACACAAAAATCGTCTCCCGCTTACTGTTCGTCCCACGAGCGAGGCAGCTCTCTGGTTCAAATGACGAAGCATAATAGACTTTCAGAAGATGAGAGAATAAGTTGTAAAGTAAAATGAATTAATGATAGGAAAGTTTTAAGATAGAAACTAAAACAATGATAAATTTAATAATTAATAATTTAATACAATTCTATCATCTCTTTGCTCTACCACTCACACTATCCGACGCATTCACCTTTGTGCTTGGCTTGCCACCGCCGACGAGAGCCCGCTCCATAATTCTGGCGTCATGTTTTGCATTCAAACGATGTTACCACTGCTCCTCATTTGTCGCCCTGCCAACACACTCGCCATCCAGCAAGTCGCCGTCATGCTGCACTTCATCCTCGTTTGCTTCCTCCATGAGCCCTGCGTGCCCTGTACGCTCGTCTTTCTCGTCCTGTTTTCCTTTGTCAGTCTCGGCCAAACGGCCTCCGACTGGTTTGGCGTCGGCAGCGCCTTCTACGACGCCCCGCTCTTCGACTTGCCCGCCATGCCGTGGGCTCCCTATATGTAACCAAGTATATGTAACCAAGCGTGCCACTATGCGCGCAACAACGTGAAAATTTATAAATTAAGTAATGTACGACATTGTAAATAAATATGATGGGAAGTGCAGAGACAACGTTGAGTGGGTTGGTTTCACCTGACGAGCAGACGGTGGATGCGCGTTTTGCGCTCACCGCTGCCGCCATCGTCGTGTACCATTGTTAGGAGATGCACAAGGACGAGCCTCGTCGGACTTAAACACTCGATATTCTATGACATGGTGTTCCTCTTCAGCCTGTGCACTCGACGGCCTCCGACTCCCATCTGTTTCTCGCTGCCTCCCGGGACGCTTCCTGGCTCCAACTGGTCGCAGAGACTGTCAACAGTGAGACAGGGTGTCTCTTGGCGATGCTCGATGGCTCGGCAGCCACCAGTGTGCCCACTGCTGTTCATCGTTGCTGCAGAAGACTACCCCGACCATGAGTTTGCCGATAGAGAAAAGGGAGCAGGCGCTGTGACAATATTTCAACAAATCGATGGCGCCCAATACAATCATAGCCAATGTTCAATCCACAGTGTGAAACGTTTAATAAGTTAAGTTAGTTCTGCTTTTTTGTACACACACATAATAATAAATAAGGTCACTCTCAACACTCAAAAATATTCCTCAGTCGCCTTGACTCCTGCTCCGAAATCGGAGGCAACAGAGCCATCAACGATCGCGGTGTTGATGGTGGCTGTTGGATAGAAGTGAATCCCACTTCCTCCTCCTCCTCCTCCTCCTCCTCCTCCTCCTCCTCCTCCTCTACTTCTTCTTCTTCTTCTTCTTCTTCTTCTTCTTCGTATTCTCCTTCTTCCTCTTCCTCATCCTCCTCTTCTTCTTTTTGTTCTTCCTCCTCCTCTTCTTCTTCCTCATCATCCTCCTCATCATCATCACAACTGCCTCCTTCATTGTCGTCACTCTCTTCACTTCCCACCCTTCCCGCATAGCCCCCTACTTCAACAGCAAACTCCCCGAAATCGACCAAATCCAAAGTGCTCCCAGAGCCACTCGTCGAGTCGCCTCGATAGTGTCTCTTCACCACCCGCTCTGCCGCCACAGCGACATCATCGTCGTCGTCGTCACGTCCGCGCCCAATGCTCGAGCACAACTCCCCCATCTCCTCCAGTTGTCTTGCCAACGCGGTTCTTCCTTCTTTCAGCATTGTCTCCTCTGCCGTACTCTCCACCCCTTCCCTCGCCCGCGCCGCCATCGACATTGGCCTTCTTTCTTCTTGATGCTGCCGAGTAGCACACAGCTCCACCTTCACCTTGAGCTGCCCCACCACGTCCGCCACCGCTCCCGTTCGCCTCACATGGTACCAGCCGTCAACTTGTCCCCACAGTCCACGCACCACCGCACTCACGTCCACCACTGCAACTCCAACAAGGTCATCGTCCGTGCCAACCGTCTCGCCACTCACACACTCACGCCCTGTGCGCCACAGTGAAAACGACAAACACGCCTCTTCGTCGTCGTGTGCCTCCAGTCGACACTCGCTCACATGATTAAACACAGGAGCACCCACACTCGTCGTGCTCACTCCGGTGTGAGCATACGCAAACACATGGTCACGGTGCCCGGTCTGGTAAGTCACATAGAATCGTCCGTGTGTCTCGTGCACTCGTCCGCATTCAATCTCAACTCGCAAGGCATCAGATTTCCGCGACAGCTCCGCCATCCCAACCAATTCGCCCTTCCCACCACTCTCACCACCCTCCTTCCCCCCTTCCTCCGTGTCCATCTGCCGAAGAAAATCTCGCACAGCGCTTATTGTATCGTTCACTGCCGATCGCACAGGACCCACCGACTCTGACAACGACTCGTGTGGCGTTGTCTCTTCCTGCAACGCCCCTTCATCAGCCTCTTCTCTCTGCACCTTCCGCAACATCACGCGTGTCATCAGCTCGCCCGTTTTCAGCTGGCTCGACTGTTGCATCACAAGCACACACGTGCCGTCCATAACCGTCTGCGGGAGTCCATCGTCAACGGCCTCTTTCTCAAGCTGTGCTGCAATCACTTCGCCGCACTGCACATTCGCCGAGGCAACACACTCGCCGCTGTCCCCGGCAGTTGACGCGCCCACAAACCGCCATACTTCAATGTGCACCCCACACCTGCCCAAGCGAGCAAGAATCGCCTTTCCGCCCACCACACTACTGTGATGCGCCACTCGAATGTGCTCGCCCGTTCGCATCGCATACCGCTTCGACGACACAGACGTGGTCCCGTCGCCTCGACTGCATCGCAACTCAAAGTAACTCGCGACACCAGTCACACTGCTCGTGGTGTCCTCGGCGGGCATCTCAATGCCGGTCACGTCCACTTCAAAGCACCAGCAAGCGGCCACGCGTGGCGTTCTCATCGTCTCGTCCCCAACACCCGCGACAAAGCTCAGACTCAAGTCCAGTGCGCCCACAGTGACTTGGCGATGCAAAGAATCCGCAGTCACAGTATTGTTCACCAAGGGCGGCAACGACAACGGGTGCCAGCCAAACACCCCTCCAGTGGGCTGACTCTCGTCCACAAGAGAATGCAAGAGCACACGAGATTGACCCAGCAGCAGATCACCGGTGCGCACGGCGGCCACAGATGAAGCACCATCCGGCATGTACCGCGTGGACTGCGTCTCGGGAAACAACTCGGGCTCCAGTGCACTCGAAGGCCGATGCCATACTTCCACAATAGCGCTGCTCGACCGCATGTGCTCCACCATGTGCGCATCAAACGACACGCAAAAGGTTGTCGAGTGACCAAACTCGGGCGAAAAACTCCGTGCAATGGGCAGGGTACAATGCACAAGATCCCTGTCCGAGTCGTCGTCGTGCTCAGGTGCAAAACGGAAGCGCACAAACGCGTTGACGCCAACATGACTCGCAAGGCCAAGTTGTGCCTGGTGGGATTCGTCGCGTGCCAAGTGCAACACGGATGTCTTGAGACCGGTCGCGCGTCGAAGACGCAACGAGAGCACACGACGCGGCACGGCGTCCATCAGAAGGGAGCGTGGATCGGACACAAAGAGCACACGTCGAGTGTAGCCAAGGCGCACCTCGAGCGTACCCGATGATGGCAGTGATGCGGACACGCGTGGCGCGTCCACACCGACCACAGGAAGCCGAAAGAGTCGTCCCGACGATGACACCGTCGCGGTCGACACAAAGTCCCACAATTCGGATGCAGACAAGCTTGCACGAGCGACCATTCGACTGCACATGTGCGGATGGTAGCGACGCTGCCACAGCTCAAACACCCATGGCAATGCTGCAGCAGGCGCAGTCGTGCTGGTGGCGGTAGTCGAGCTCACTTCCGAGAACAAGTGGTGGCGCGAAAGAACGCGAGGACCTACCAGTGAATGGCGCGAGCGTGAGTTGAAGAGTACGTCAGGGACGCACAGGGCCACGCGACTTTGGAAGGCATCCTCCATGCAATCCTGTTGGGCAGTGCCTGGTGGGAAGTGGAATCGCACAAAACAGTCAGCTTCGCCCCAAAGAACACTCCCAAAGAGATCCAGCGCACGGCCACGGTCCACAGTCACGTCAAAGATGTGCTCTGTGTCGTGTAACGATGGAGTGGCAGTGTCGTGTAAACGTTCAACCGTGGTGACCGTCGCTGCAGTCGCCACCGATGACTGTTGACTCTCTGTCTGTATCACATCCCCACTTTGTTGCTGTTGATGTTGATCGCGCAAGGAACGCATCAAAACGGACGCGTGCTCGGCTCGAATCTGTTCGCGTGTGCCCAATGCCAACACGCAGTGAATTTGTCCCTGAACGCGACCGCTCGTTGGACACACCACGTCGCACCATTGATCACAGGCAACAAGAGGAAGTCGGTCGTGTGCAAGAGCGTCCGCAACACTCGGCAAGCTGTACGACAGATAGAGAGAATGCAACGGCACCTTACAAAGACCTAACAACGTGTCGTCGTCGTCGTCGTCGTTTTCCCCGCTGTCATCGTCGCCGTCCTCGTCGCTTTGCTCTCGCTGCGGCTTGCCCACCCAACACTCAATGACAAGCATGCTGTCGTGGAGACGACGCAAAAAAGCCTCGTCCGTCTGCACCGTCTCGCAGCAGTGAAAGTCGTACACGGCCAAGTCGTGCTTTGTTTGTGACGTCGCCAGCAGCGGGCGTACCGTCGTCGGCATTGAGTGTGAGCCAAGGGAGCGCACAATGAGCGTCGGTGGCTGCGCGCCAGCCCGAAGCCCACGCGCCGCAAGCACCGCCAAGTAGCTGTCTAGCGGGCGTGCAACAGTCGTCGTTGTGGATGCACCCACCCCCAAGTCAGCACGATCGTGGTGGGTGCCATCGCTGGTCGTGGACGCATCTGCTTCGGCTCGCTTTTCAAGAAGCTCCACCGAGACGTGCAATGAGCCAGCGGACGTGGCCACATTGAGTGGTGTGCTCACACGCATCGAGTCGCTAAAGAGGAGCGCTGCAAGCGGTAGACGAGCCGAGCCAATCTCGTGGAGCGCCGTCGTGGGTAGGACTGCTGCGCTTTTGCGGGTGTGCTGCAGAACACGAAATTGCAAGACTCCACGCTCAGCCGAGAGCCACTCGTCTAAGTCTGCATCGCCCATGCACACTGGGAAGCGATGGGTGACCCCAAAGGCAACCACATGCTGCGAAGAAGACGACAGCAACATCGACGACGACGATGTTGATGATGATGATGATGCGCCCACAGAGACAGCGCTCTGAGACACGCGTGTGACGCGAGAGCGATTAGCGTCGCTCGCCAATGGGAATGCGTACTCAACCACAAATCCCGTCGGCGGCGATGCCTGCGCCAGGGCCGGTGCAAAAATATCGACAGTGACAGCACACTCGCGCACACGTGCAAAGCGCGCCATCTTGTGCGTGCCTAAGACCGCAAGTGCAGCACTATGGATACGTTCGGAGATAGGCGCGCCTCGAGCAGTCGCCCAAGGCGGGTTGCCGTTGTCGTTGTCGTCGCTATTGTTATTGTCGTTGAAGTAAAAGAGCTCTTCCAAGAGCACCGAGTCATGCATGGGGTCACCCAGTGACGAACAGCATGTCACTTCGTTCTCGTCAAAGGTATTGTTTAGCAGAGTGGACTGATCCTCTTGCGAGTGTTGTTGTTGTTGCTGTTGCTGTTGCTGCTGTTGTTGTTGTTGTTGTGGTTGATGTGGTTGTTGTGATTGTTGTGGTTGGTGAGAGTGAAAGTGAGGGTTGTTACTGCCCTCACTTGAAAGAGACTGGTCGTGATGATGATGGTGGTAGTTGCGCTCGGAGGCAATGTGTCCATCGAGAAACGGAGTGCGCAATGCTTGGGAGAGCGCTTCGGCGTCATCGGTGTTGCCGTGCTCCTGGAGCGCACGGTCCATCTCGTCGCGCAGACGTTCTCCACGCACCAACAGTGAGTCCAGTAGCGCCGTGTCAATCGACTCCTTGTTGTTGTCGCGCTCGAAACTTCTCTTAATGTTGTCTCTCGTCGCCGTGTTCTCGCAGTCGCCGTTGTGTGTGTCCCTTGGGCCGAGTGTCTTGCTGTTGTCCTTGTTGTCCAAACTCACATGAGTGTTGTCCTCGCCCTCAAGAAGGTCAAGTTGCTCGCCAGTCATGTCACCGATCTCTTCGACGGCACCCTCAAAGGGAAACACGCCGTGATCCTCTGCAGTGTCAACGCCAAAGCAAGAGTCGTTGGAGGTGTCACCTTCGTGTGCGCTCAAGCTAAGGATATCATCACCAGGGACAGACGCAGCATCTTCCGTAGACGACAGAACCAAGTCGGGATCGTCAACAGCGGCCGAGACACTCAACGATGACTCCTCAGTGACTATATGAAAAAGGCGGTCAATTTTTTGCGAATTTTTTTTTTAAAAAAAAAAAAGAAAAAAGCAGAAACACACAATTTCGTACCAATGGGAGTCGTTTGGACGGCCGTTACGTCGTCCAGGGCAACACTGACAAACAAAGAGCCGACGACAATGCCGGCGCGCGAGCGAAGAGACACGGTACGCTCCAACGGTCGACCAACGTCCAAATGCGCAAATGAGACGGTCGCAGTTCCGGCGACACTGCCCGTGGCTTCGCGCACCACCCGCACCGACAAGGTGGACATGTCTTTGAGGTAGGAGAGGAAGCGCTGGCGCCCGGCGCGCACGTCGTAGACGGCTGCAACGGCCGGAGTGGCATCGCCAGCCAACGTTTGAATGAGCGGCACTGAAGTGGCGGGTCTCGACGCGTCCGTGGCCGACATCCCCGTTGACGTGGCCGCTGAATGTTCGCCCCACCACGTGACCTGGCCTACCACGCTTCCGCCGTCGAGATGGCGCTGGTGGTTCCACACGACGGCACCGAGGCGCAACGTCAAACGGCTGCGCACCCGTCCATGAACAAACGGCGGCAACGTAACCGCCGGAGTCCACACCCTCATACAGAGTAGCTCACACGTTTGTGTGCACTTGAATGATAGCAATATAAACTGTGAAGTGTGATTACTGAATTGTGAATGAGGAGAGTTATGACTTATGAGACTGTTATTCGGACACACTTCGGACAACTCGGGACTGTGGAGCTCTTGAATCTTGAGTCGTGAATGACCCAATAACAAACTAAATCTAGTAAACCAGACTTTGACTGACTTTGGACTTTGCCGAGTTATGAGAATAATTGAAGAAGACATTTTAAATTGTTACAAGTTATGATTTTGACTTATGGCTGATAGCAAATATATATTTTTGAAAGTCCCGCCCAGTCCCTTGTCCACCATGAAGCGCCCGCCGCAGGATTGGAGGGAACTGGAAGGGTTAGAACGGAAGCGTGCCAGATGGTTGGCAGAGGAGGAGGAGGAGGACGACGCCCAGAAGGACGTGTCTGACTTGCGCCTCATTCGCGTTCTTCGACGCAGCGTTCGTCAGCCGCATCAGACGGTGCACTCGTCGTCTGCTCAGGGCCGTCGACCCGGCGAGATGCTCTCTCGCATTGTTGAGAAGATCCGCCGGACAGGGCCTGTCGAAAGAAGTGACGCTCAACGCCCTGCGACCTCCAACGGCGGTTCGACACGAAGTCGCGAACGCAAAAGCAGTGCGCCCGCTCGAAACGCAAATGCCATTGTCTCCTCACAAACGGCAAGTACGTCAACCTCCTTGCCAGTGGGGTGCTCTTCGTCCTCGACTACACTCTCAGATACACCGCCACAACACCAAGCAGACTCGGTTGCGCAGTTTCGCTTTGCGCCCTCATCGCTCCAACTCGGCACCTTAGCACAAGTGCCTCCTGCCGAACTCTTTCAACTACACGTCTCCTCGTTGCCGTCCGTGGGTTCACACCTGCATGCACGCCTCAACGGTCTTGAGCTTGTGCGCGCCTCGTCAAATCGCCCCATGCTCTTCTCCATTGGCGATCGACGTTGCGTCTCCGTGCTCACCTGTCTGCGCGAGTTGCCCGCTCTCTCCGAGAGCACACGCCTCCTTTGGCAGCGCTCCCTTGTGATGCATACCCACACGAGCAACGTCGAAATCGGTGTGGTTCCTGTCGCTGCCAGCCAAGCTCATCACACGGCGCGTCTCTTTTCGCTCGTACGCGACTGCCTTCGCGAGCACGCCTGGAATCTCCTTGATGAAGCTCAGGTGGACACATTCTTTGCTGAAGTTTACACCATGATTCGCTTGTGGCTTCGCCACTGCCCTTCCCCAGTCTCCGTTCCCACGACCGCGACGCATTTCAGCACCCTGGATGTACACTACCACCTGCTTTGGACTCTTGCAGAACTCGTCCAAGCGCAAGAGATGCGACTCGACTCCGTCGCCACCCACTCGTTGAGCGCGGTTGCTTCGTCGCGTACACTGCTTCAGCAGCAGTGTGAGTTTCTTGTCGTTTACATTGTCCAAGCCATCGTGCAACAGCGCGATTGTCTTGCCGCCGGCTGGAGTGCCCTTGGCGAACTTCTCGTGCTCACTCTGGAGCTGTCTCCCTCCGACAGTAATACTCTTGACAACGCCTTTCGTTCATCACTTGAAGCATCAGACTCTGTGACCGACACCCTCTTTGCCTGTTGGCACGTCGTCGCTGTCGTGGCCGCATCAAGCCTCGTTGGCATGGACAAACGCAACGCTCAACGCTCCTGGTCGGCCACCGCGGTGCTTGTTGACGTTACTCCGTCTTGGTCGATCCCGGCCGTGCTGAGTCTGTGTGTCTACCTTGCCCGTCGCATTGGTCCTCCCGATACGGCCCTGTGTGCGCGCCTCTGGCTGTCCGTTAAATCTGTCGCCCTCGCCACCAAAGAGCCCACTACCACAACCATTACCACAACGACAGCCATCAACTCTACATCGCCATCCTCGCCACCGCCAGCCACACTAATTAGTAAGTTGCCTGCTCAACTTTTGCCTGCCAATGTGCTCGAGGGACTCCGTCTCGACGTGTCCCTGCCCCTGGACAAAGACCCCGATCATGCCTGCCCCGTGTTGCAGTTTGTCAAGATTATTGCAGTTGTTCATCATGTGCATCGCTATGCCGACGGCGAACGACTGGCCGAACTGGGAAAACAACTGCAGAAACTTGTGTCACGTGTGTGCGTCGGCCTCCCATCGCTCCTTGTGGTCAACTCACCTCGCGTACTCTCCTGCGTTCTGTCCTCCGCCTCGACAGTGCTTGCCCTCGCCCATGTGCTCACCAACACCCAACAGTTGTCGATGCTTGAACAGTCACTCTTGTCACTGGTTGCCGTCGATCATGCGCGCACCAGCTCCGTGGCACTGGAACAGTACTCCCTCGCGCTTCTATCTCTGGCTTTGCTCTGGCAGCAACGCTCTCGTCCCGTTGCCGATTTACTTGGCCGCGTCACCGACTCGTTGCGTGTGCTCTCGCGCCGTTTGCGCCGTGCCCAAGGTCCAGCAGGTGTGTCGGTTGCGGTGGGCATTGAAGATCGCATAGTGTCTATTTTGAATGCGGGTGCCTTGCTCTTTGGCTCGAGTAGACGGGGCGAGCTATCACCGTGCTGTGGTGAAGCGTCCCTTGTAAGCGCGCTTCTGACCTCGCTCACTCACGATCACAGTGTGGTCGTCTTGAATGCGACGCTTACCCTGCTCGCCCACATTGTGGAGCAGACGCGACTGACAAGTGGCGAGGTTGCCAGCTCGGCAAAGACAGCAGCAGCAACGACGGTGAAATCGTCTGGAGTGCCCCCTGCTCCTGGGCACACGGTTGCTGCCTCGACCGTGGTAGCGACTGTTCCTTCAGCAGTGACATCGGTTGAAGTGGATTCACTAGAGATGATGCTCGACGTGGACGAGGAGGCCTTGCTCGAGTTGTGCAACCAGGTTGAAAAGGGCGGTGACGATGCCGCCAACATTGTTGTACATTGTCCCGACATTCCCACAAGCACGCACACATCGCGTCGTTTTGTCTACGATTCGGCATGGCGCAAACACGCTCGTGACACACTCGCCGTGTTTGCACGAGGGACCCTCTCCACATTGGTTCTTCCAGCGCTATCAACGCTACTTGATGACCGTTTCCGCTCACCATCTACCCTCACTGCCACCGGCCCTGCACTTGCCAGCACCTATGCTGCTGCTGCTCCCACCGCTTTGCGTCACGCTACACCCATTGTCACCATCTCCTATCGTACGTTTTTATGCATCACCGACACTCTGGCGTCGCTCTGCACCATTTTGTGCACTTACAATATACTGAGCGAGAGTCAAGTGAGCAATCGCTTTGGCTTTCGCTCGCCCTGGCTCGAACATGGATCTCGTTCCAAACGCGAATTTGTTTATCGCTTCACGCTGCGTCGCCTCAAGGACCATCACGAGATGCACGGCGCGGCCCTTGAGTGTCCCGCGTCGCACCAGGCCGCCCACGAGGACGAGACTCTTTTGGTTTTATGGGCGTTGTTGGAGCCACAACTTTGTGTTCAACCCGATCTCCTTGTCAATCTGTTTCGCCTTCCTTGTCTGTTGCTAGATCCGCTGATGGTCGATGGTGGTAGCGACAACGAAGTTCATGGTGCGAGCGGCAATGACATCGAAGCAGAACGCGCACTGCGTGCCTCCATTCTCGCCTGGTGTACGCCGCCCACTGTCGAACGGCATTGCAGCACAAGCGAGGCCACGTCTCAGTCTATGTCTCAGAGTTTGCTGCAGAATCGTGCGGTCACAGTGGGCCATGTGGTACGCGTGATTCGTCGCAATGGCGGTGCCAAACTTGCTGTGCGCACCTGCGACACGATTGCTGCGGCGATTCTTCGCATGCGGCTAGAGTTTCCCGACTCAGCATTTGCATCAACACCAGCAACTCCAACAACCGCCTCAACGTCATCGTCGCGGCTGGAGCCGGCAGTTTGTGCTACTGCAACTGGGGATGCACTGGCACTGACCGTCTACCTTGAACAGGTGTACGCCGTGACGGCCATTCTTGTGCGCGACTGCAGCGAGTCCATGTATCCACGCCACCAAATGGGCACCAATGCATTGACCGTGCTGATGCGCGAGACGTTTAGTGTATCTCTTGCTGACTCTTCTCCCGTTCTCGTGCCCCATCGTCTGAGCGCCATGGAAACCCATCTTGCAGACCTGCTCTCGGGCTTTGCTCTTCTCTTTCGACATCCCGACGCCTATCTTGAGCGTGTGCTTGCCGACGTGACCGCGCACAGCGTCCATCAGGGTGGCACGGCAATTGGTGCACTAGCCAATGCACTCACAATAGATTGCAGCGCGACATGCCCCGGCGTGACTGCCGCCGGTATGGCCCACCTGCGTCGCTTTGTTTACGAGACACGGGTGCGCCAGTGCTTACTCTCAGCTCAAACCACGCACCAGACCATTGGCCTCAAATTGGCGACTCTCATGCAGGGCAATGTACTTCGCACACTTGATGAGATATTGCGGCCGCTTCGTGGCGCTGTCCTGCCCGATGCGCTTCCGTCGCGCGCACACCATCTTTTGAGGGCCCTTGAGCAAGACTTGGCTGTGGTGCTTCCCCTGCATGTTGACGCTCTTTCGCTACCCTCGGCCGGCGGCATTCTTCGTGACGGTCATTTGCGACGCTGTACCGACACGTTTGACTTTGCCAAAAGCGTCTTTCATCGACTGGGCAAGGTGTTTGGGGCTCACGCGACGACATGGACACCCTTTTGCATGAACTCCATTGCCGTGTTTGCGCGTGCCGTCTTCTCCTCCGGTCTCCACGCCGTGTCGCTTTATCTACGTAATGATGCGGCCGTTGGAGTGGCCACCCTTGTGGCCGAGCACGAGGCCTTGGGTGTGCCCAGTGAGTCACAACGTGCGTCACACTACGAGGCCCTTCATCTTTCTGCTCCGCGTTCATCGCCCCTCTGCGACCGTTTCACCATGACCCACGCACTCCCGAGTGTCGATCACCACCCTCCACCTGCACCTGTCACTCTCCAAGCGCCTATTTTGAGTTTTCTACGCGCTCTTCTAGCTTGCCTTGCACTCGACGCTATCGCGCCCGCAACCCGTCTGGAGGCCCTTCGCACCGTGTCGACGCTCCAGCAGCTGGCGAGCATGTCTCGCGACTCTCCCACTCGCAGGTCCTTTCTCAACTTTTATGTGGGCTTTCTTCGACGATGCCCCACCCATCTCTCCACTTTGTACCTTCCTACCATCACGCAACGCGGACGTCCCACTCCCACCCCCAATCTGTTGTAGTAAATTTGTCCATAACAATTATAATTCTGTGTAACATTCCAAAGGAAATGGTGAAGAGAGAGAGAAAAAACGAGAGAGAAAGAAACATAGTGACAAAGACTCACACGGCCTTGTGATCGTCAATGAGTGCCTGCACACACGACGGATCCGCCAAAGTAGACAAATCTCCAAGCGCGTCCGCTTCTCCGTGAACAATCTTACGCAGAATTCGTCGCATAATCTTGCCAGAGCGCGTTTTGGGAAGACCTAGAAAGCAAAAGCAGATTTGCAATGTTATTGTTGTTAAAAATGAAAAGAAAAACGAAAGTCAACGGAAGTACACCTTTTGAGGCAATTTGAAACTGGTCGGGCTGCGCAAAGGGACCCACAATGGATCGAACGCATTGCTTCAGTTCTTTCTAGACTCGAGAACATATTTAAAAAAACAAGAAAAAAAAACAAGAGTTATGTGTGATCAAAACGATGCAACCTCGAGAGCTCACACCTGCAATTCGTCAGTGAGTTGAGTAGCGCCGGCCGTGAGCACGAGAAAGACGTAGCTGCCCTCGCCCTTGATGGGGTGTGGGTACCCCACGACGGCTGCCTCGCCGACATGCTCGGAGGTCATGAGAGCACTCTCAATCTCTGCTGTGCCAATGCGGTGTCCCGATACCATCAGCACGTCGTCGGTTCTACCCGTAATCCAATAGTAGCCATCTTCGTCGCGCTCGGCTCCGTCACCCGTCGAGTAATGTCCAGGAAATTTGTCAAAGTAGACGCTTGTGAAGCGGTCGTGGTCGCCATAGACCGTACGACACTGTCCTGGCCATGAACCACTCATCACCAAGTGTCCCTAGCAAAGCAAAAAGCGATTCATATTAGTTGCAATAGAAGTCCGTTGGTGGAACGATGGCAATGTACTCGGGCTTTTCCAGTGAGAACTTGGCCAGTCATTCCGTCAACCAGCGTCGGCTGCACACCAAAAAAGGGGAGACTGGCTGAGCCGGGTTTCTGAGGAGTACAACCGGGCAGACCAACCAGCATGTGACCGCCTGTCTCGGTCTGCCAGAAGGTGTCAACAATGGAGCAGGTGTTGCGGCCGACCACCGAGTGGTACCAGTGCCAGGCCTCTGGGTTGATGGGCTCGCCAACCGAGCCGAGCACACGCAACGACGACAGGTCGTGTGCGTCGACGGGTCCGCTGCCCATCTGCATGAGCGATCGGATGGCGGTCGGTGCAGTGTAGAACGAGTTCACGCGATATTTTGCACAGATTTGCCACAATCGTGACTGGACCATAAAAAAATGAGAAGAAGGAAGGTAGAATCAGGCAAGAATGGAAGAGTAAGATATAAATTGAGTTGTGCAAGCATCGTACCGCATCGGGAAACGTTGGAATTCCCTCAAAGAGCACACTTGTTGCTCCATTGAGCATAGGGCCATAGGTAATGTACGAGTGACCAGTGATCTACATGAGAGGGAGCGAGAGGGGGATTTTTGTGTATAGAGTGAGTGGATTTGACTTTGTGTGTGAGGTGATGTGGTGTGACTGTTTGCGTGACTGTTTGTGTGATGCGGTTACCCAACCACAATCGGCAGTGCAGAAGAAGACGTCGTCGGGATGGTAGTCAAAGACATACTTGAAGGTGGTAGCTGTCCATAATTGGTAGCCACCGTGAGTGTGCACCACTCCTGAAACACAAAAAAAAAGAAAAAGAAAGTAGGAGGAAATAAGTAAGTAAACTGCTGCAAGCAAGATAGAAAGAGACCATTACCTTTGGGCTGAAAGAAGGGAAGAAATGAAGAGAGAGAGAGAGAGAGGAGGGGAAAGAAACATAGTGAAAGAGAGAGAGAAACAAGTAAGAGAGAGAGAGAAACAAGTAAAAGAGAGAGAAAAACAAGTAAAAGAGAGAGAGAAACAAGTAAGAGAGAGAGAGAGAGAAACAAGTAAAAGAGAGAGAGAAACAAATAAAAAAGAGAGAGAAACAAGTAAAAGAGAGAGAGAAACAAATAAAAGAGAGAGAGAAACAAATAAAAGAGAGAGAGAGAAACAAATAAAAGAGAGAGAGAGAAACAAGTAAAAGAGAGAGAGAAACAAGTAAAAGAGAGAGAGAAACAAGTAAAAGAGAGAGAGAAACAAGTAAAAGAGAGAGAGAAACAAAGTAACAAAGTAAGTGTAGTATGACATGAAATGCAAGTGTACCTTTCCTGTGGAACCAGAGGTGTAAAGCATAAAAAGTGGGTCTTCAGCGGAGAGCCAAACGCAGGGACAGAGAGCGGGATCACCCGAGGTTTCTTGGGCAGCCGAATGCCACCAGACATCGCGATCCTGGCGCATAAAGAGAGGAGTGCCGTTGTAGTCGCTGCCGAGCGTTTGCACCACAATGCACTTGTCGACTTGGAATCCATCGGCCGCACTGCTCTCCATCGCTTTGTCCGCAATGGACTTGAGCTCGATCAACTTGCGTCCGCGAAACACTCCGTCTAGCCAGACCAGAGAGAACAGATGAAGCAGGTGCAAAAGAGTCACAAAAAAAACAGTGAAGAATAACCTACCGGCAGTAATGAGCACACGACTTTGGGAGTCGACAAGACGCGACGCGAGAGCAGGCGCAGAGAAGCCACCAAAGACGACGGAGTGAATGGCGCCAATGCGGGCACAGGCAAGCATGCACGCCACAATTTCGACCACCATGGGCATGTAAATGGCAACACGGTCGCCTTGTTTGATCCCGTACTTTTTGAGAACAAGCGCAAACTTGACAGTGAGCGCCAGCATGTCGTTGTACGTGTACGTTGATGTGTTGCTTGGATCATTGCCCTCAAAGAAGAAGCACGTCTTGTCGCCCAGCCCGTTCTTGACATGGCGGTCCAGGGCATTGTAGCATATGTTGGTTGTGGCGCCGTCAAACCACTGGATGGAGACGGGCTCTAGGAAGGAGGAGAAGGAGGAGGGAGGAAGGGCGAAAGAATTGGTCAGGGCGAAACAAAACACATTCGCTGTGGGTCCAACAGACGCAGAAAACGCCGTGGAGGAGACAAGAACACGGACGGATCGGTGCTCAGCATAAAGTTACACCACTGGGAGGCATGTCACTGCACGGAGAACGCACGCAGAGCGACAGAGGAGAGCGAAAAGCAATTTGAAAAGTGCATCAACCGACGAAGAAGCACAACGGCGGCGGCAGCAGCAAGAAATGCCAAGTGCAATGATAACTGGAGTAAGTGCAAGACGTACTGGTGAACGAGTGGGAGTGAAAGGAAGTCCAGGGTGTCTCGTAGTGAAGATCAAGCTCGTTGATCATTGCCGACCAAAACTTCTCCGGTTCCTCAATGGATTGTTGGTACATTTCCCTGCGCCAACCATGTACCATGAGAAGATGATGGTATAGGGGAGAGAGAGAGAGAGAGAGAGAGAGAGAGAGAGAGAGAGAGAGAGAGAGAGAGAGAGAGAGAGAGAGAGAGAGAGAGAGAGAGAGAGAAACAAAGTGATAGAGAGAGAGAGAGAAACAAAGTGATAGAGTGAGAAACAAAGTGGCAGAGAAACAAAGTGATAGAGAGAGAGAAAACGAACGTCGGTCAGTGAGTCTTTTTTGATCCACACAAAAAAAGTAAAGAAGCCATCAAACAATCTCAATACAAAACAATAGTAGAATCGTACAGCTTCCTGCATAACCCGCTCATATTTCACGTTCGCAAATTCGGGATAGGTAATAAGATCAACCCATTCGCCATTGATGGGAGAGTCATCACTGCCCGTTGTTTCACGCCAGTCCGTCTTGTCGTAATAGCCACTGTACATTGGAACCTAAGCAAAAGACAGAGAAAATCAATGAAAAAGAGTGAATGAATGAGAATAAAGTGAGTGAGTGAGAGTAAAAGACAAACGTACAAAGGGAAAATGACACAATGCGTGCTCCCTATTTATATATTGATAACTGTGATGTTCTTACTTTGTCAATCTCAGTGGTGCTATCAATGAAAAACCATTCTTTTTGTCCGGAAAACAGACACATCATTCCTTCATTCATATCGTAATGAATAACCGACCGAGAGTGATTTTTGCCCTGTTTTCATAAAAATGAATGAGGCGCAGATTTTTTTTTGTTTTTTTTCTTTCCTTACTTCGTTGTAACTCATCCAAAAGTTCGTTTCGTACATTTGGGTGAGCCAAGGACGGTCGAGATCACGGTCGAGTTTGTGGCGTTTGCCGCATTGCCATGAAGGGGGAACGTAAATGTCCTATTACCGGTGAATGTTAGGGTGTGTGAAAAGGAGCTTTCTCTCTCATCTGATGTTCTTGACAGATGCCTTCTTTTGAATTTACCTTGAACATGCCGTGCGGGAGTTGAGTGATGACATAACGGTCGGCAGTGAGGTAGTAACCGGGTTCGAGAAATTTGCCCAGTTTCATAAAAGTCGGATCTCCACGATAGACATCCTATAACAGACAATGTGTGCAGCGTAACAAGTTTAATAGTATTAAACGTGTGTCCATAAGTGAGAGAGAAAAAAGAAGAAACAAAGGAAAAAAAACGAGAAAAATATTAGGCATAAAAAGAGACTTACGTCGGGACACTCGATAAGTTTCCCCATTTTGATCTGTCCGCAATAGTCGCCCAGACGATCCTCCTTCTTTGGCTCGTACTTGACCTTGTAATGACCAAAGTTCTCGCGCATGTACTCGTCAGTCCATTTTGTGAATGCAGGCGATTTCTTTGCGGCTCCCTTGAACAACACTGGCTTGTTCTTCATCACATATTCACGCCAGAAATACTGAAAAAAAAACACTTGCGTTAAAGCGACACTCTGTACTAATCACGATTGATGGTTCTACGTTACCTCTGGGTCGGGGGCACCATCAAAGACATCGACAGGGCCAGGGGGTGCAAACTCGCCCAGCGGCTTGCCGTGGCCTGCAGGAACACGGCTCGCCTCAATGCAGCTCTTGTCGCCTTTGGGACACTGGAACATCAGAGAAAAGAAGAGTAGAGTAGTCGGGGGTAAGTAGAGTTATACACAACCAAGAACTAACTATAACAGAGTGTGTGCGCTTAGTGTGTGTGTGTGTGTGTTTGTATAGTGTGAGTACTTTGTGTGTGTATATGTGTGTATGAGTGTGCGTATGATCTATATGAGGGTGTGCATGTGCGTTTGTGTGATTGGGGGGTGTGTGCTTAGTGTGTGAGTGTCTCTCTCTGTGCGAATGAGAGTGCGAGTGAGAAAGAAGTAAAGTCAAAATGTGAACTTTTCAAACTATTACGGACTCAGAATACACCAGCGAGTCCTTTCGAGTGATACATACAACGCAGTTGCCTGCACGAAACGGCACAACAGTTCCCCAAACGGCAAAAATAAAGCGTAAAACAAACGTCACAGAACAAAGACCAATTTCTGTCCAAAGACGATCCTTGCAGCAAAGAGGACGCGTTGAGAGGTAGGCGAACGGTGGGCACTGCAACGAGAGCGGAAAAGCAGGGCAAAGGAAAGCGCAGGAGACTCGCAATAGCGAGAAAGGTCAACCGCAAATATATAAAAAAAGTTCGATTCAGCCAAAAGCTGAAACGAGAAGTAATAAAGAACAGCACATACACACGCACACGACGTACCGATCCGTCTGGGACAATGTCAATGTCAGACACTCGTGCTTTCTGGCTGGCGCGGTGTTGTTGACGACGATCCGAATTATCCTTTGGTTTTGCACCAGTCACAAGCGACAGCAGGGCAAGGGCGATGATCAGTGTTGGCCAGGAGGCTCGCATGCTGAAGGACGGATGAACGAGATATATTTACTGAATAATGAGATTTGTAATTGGATATGAATAATGAAACGAATTTCTTGTGGATTTATTTCTTTCACCCTTTTTGCGTGCCATGTAAGCCATACACAATCTCTCGTCCTTTTATGTCATGCACCGAGACCATTCATGCTGAAACAAAACACAAGAACAATAATAATAATATCATCATTTCATTCGTCAGTTCGTCGCATGTCGCTTCTGACATCGTTTCTGCCGCTTCCTGCGCTGCCAGCACGACGCCTGGCCGCGCACGGTCTTCGCCAGGCCAGCAGACACAGCAGGGCAGCCAAGAAGAACGGAAAGCTCAAGAAAAACGCTGTGGATGCGTCAGGAGGAGCGGTGGGCAGTCGCAACACGAAAACGCACATCTTTGTGTGTTTCATTCACGCTCTCTCTCACACACTCCGTTTTTTTTTTTTTTTTTTTTTTTTTTTTTTTTTTTTTTTTTTTGCGTCTCTTTTGAATGCAGCCACATCACACGTCTTTGGTGTGTGTTTTATTGGTGTACATGTATTGCATTGGTCGAGAGAGTCCAACAAAGTGCGTATGAGTGTGCGTCGTCTATTGGTTTTTGTTTTGTCTTTTTTTGCCTTCCTCTCTTCCTCTCTCCCTCTCCTCTCTCCTCATTTTGATAGTTTCATGTCTTATTTCATCTGTGTACAACCTTCTTTGAAATGTCTCTCTTTTTGTCTTCCCTGTGGTTAACTTGTTTAATGACTTGTGTCTCACTCACTCTCTCTCTCTCATTCTGTAGCAAACGTCGGATCGCGCTGAAATCCAACTGTCCGACAACGAAACTGTCAACGTAGAGTTGAATCCTGGAAGCGAGTTCACCACGTATGTCGAGGTTGGCGGAGAGGTACACGACAAAAACACTATCATAATAATAATTATTATTATTATTTGTCGCTTTTCGTTTGATGGATAATAAATTTCATATTATTGTAGGTTCAACCCGATGGATCGCTCAAAGAAATGTGGAGCTACAACATTGGACCTGAGTTTGGTATTGAGACAAATATAAAAACTCGTAACACAAACAAACTAACTGTTTACAACAGACCTGGCCAACTATGAAGCAGGCCTGCAGGCATACCAGAAGAACTACCCACAGTGAACCTTTTCCATCAGTCTGTCCCACTCACAAAATGTACATTGAAACAAACAGGCACAGTCCTTTTTTTACATACAGAGGTGGGTAGTGTATATACAATAGTTCTCTCTCTCTCTATCCCCCCTCTCTCTCTCTCCTTTAAGCATTCCCTGTGCATTAACACATGACCACATTTTCAATGTGTTTTTGTAACTGTTGCACTCCTGAAAACCCAGTGATTGCTAAAACGAAGAGATATAAAAACAATAATAATTATTATTATATTAAAATTTAATAAATTGTTAGAATTTATTATTATTATTCTTAATAATAGTGTGTTACTACCTTCAGTTGAGACTGTATAGCAGTACGAAGTGATCGATGCACCACCGAGGTTTGGATCAATTTCCGCAAGGCGATCCGCTGTCGCGACAATGAGGGGCGCAAGGGAACGACGCCAAGCCAGATCGCACTTGGTAAAGACGACTCGCCAGGGGACGCGCGCCGCACCCAACGACTTGATAAACGACTCGTCGCTCTTCTTGAGGCCGTGCCGTGCGTCGAGCAGAATGTAGGCACAGCGAAGCGACGGGCGATTGTGCACGTACGAGTTAATGGTGCGCAGCCAGTCGGCACACCGATCCTCCGAGGCGTACGCAAAACCGTAGCCGGGAAAGTCGACAAAAACGGCGCGTCGTCGGAGTGTGTAAAAATTCAGAGACTGTGTGGCGCCCGGTCGATCGTCAACGTGCGCCAACGCTGAGCGCGTCAGCACATTGAGCAGCGAACTCTTGCCAACATTGCTGCGTCCCATAAACGCGACCTCAGGCATGGCATTGCCCACGACACGCTTCACCGTCCGAAGCTCGTCGGGCGTGCTCGCCTGTGCTGCAAGCCGTAGACGCGAACGAAACATGCCCGTCGTGCTGCGCTGCCAGTTGGTGATGTTGCTGTTGTAGGCTCGCTCGCGTCGACTCAGCGTCACCACCGAGTCGCGGCCCACTCCCTGGTGCTCCAGCTGCGCCCGCCACTGCTCGGCACGCGAGTCTTCCAGCCGTCGCTCCGTCGACTTGGTCGATCGAGAAGGGCGGATGCGACGCGAGTGCTCCAAGCCATCGTCGACGCGCCCCAGCGCAGCCATCAGACCCGTCAGTCTACCGGCCTTTTCCAGCATCGAACGAGACATATTACGGTAGGTGGTGGCGCACAGGTGGCGAGTGTGCTGTAGCGTGCCAATGCGCGCGATCAACATGATGTAAAAAAAGAAGTGAAGAGAATAAAGAGATTACTCAGATTCGAGAAAAATAATTAATAATAATAATTTTATTATTATTATATTTTTATCTTTCAATTTTAATCAAGTCATTAAATTTAAAAGATGGATCGCCCAAGCCTATAGAGTATTACTCCGTAGTGAGAGACAGACTGTGAGTACACGACGAACAAGTGTAAAGTGACTACAAGGTTTTATTTTTACTGGAGCGGAAGAAGTGGAAAACAATTATGTATAAATAAAGGAATGATTGCACTTACTTCGTCCCACTCTCGCCTCGTTTCAACTTTTTTACTTTTCACAAGAAGAACACTCTTATAACGTAAAACACAATTCCATACAAAACGTTATTCTTACTCAGTATATTTCTACAATCATCTCATCAGTCATCCGTGCAAATTGAGCTCCCTTTTCAGCTCGTCCACGTCCTGCTCGAGCCTCCGCTCATAGTACACGTTCAAATAGAACTTGCCACGCTGTCCGAGTCGTCGCATGCGTGGCACAGACCGATGGAAGAGCTCACTGCGCTCCGACTGAGTCAACGACACCTGACCCCCAATGCCCGACAGCAGTGTCATGGGCAAGCCCGTCTGTTCCCATTCAAACCACTTGACTGCCACCTCGTCTGCCACGCTAATACTGGCGCCCGTCAACACGTGCACAAAGTCGTGCGTCTCGCGATAGCGCTGCATCACATACGCCAGCTGTGCATCGTCAACAAAGTGCACTGGGCGCCGTGTGTCCGGCGTGACCCCCTGCGCGTCCAGCCACTCCGCATATGCGTGCCCCAACGTATTGGGCGCAAACTTTCGCAGCTCGGTCAACGACAGCGTGTTTGATGTGATGCGAGGACGTTCCTCAAGAATCTAACAGCAGCGAGTGAGTGAGTGAGTGAGTGAGTGAGTGAGTGAGTGAGCGAGCGAGTGTGACTGACACAAGAAACAAAAGGTAAGTTGTCGCTCTGACCTGTCTCCCTTCGGCACTCGCCTTCATCTTCGAATACATGTTGCGCAAGGCACACATCCCTGTAGTCTCGCCAAGCGTGGCAACCATGTCTATACAGAGAGTGTGTGTCACAGGCACTCGTCCCTCTCATTCATTCTTCGTACCATCTCTCAACGGGTTTGCAAGAGCCATAAGTGACGATCCAGCGGTCAACATGACCTTTTGTAGCAGGCTCGTCGGTATGTGCCCGCCGTACAGTGCCATGATAAAAAAAATGTGAATTACGACATTTTTTCTTTATTATGATCGCAAATTCCGAATTAATTTTGAAGTGTTTTAACTATTAATTTTTGTACTTTTTTCTTGTGTGTGTGTGTCACTATGGCTCGCCAACGTCCATTAAAACAACCGCAACACGCACAAACGCAGGCTGTGTCGTCTAGCGACAGCATACCAGAGTATAGCGGCTTCACCGGACGTAATAACAGCACAAACTCAGCTCTTTTGACTCACTCACTCTCTCTCTCTCTCTCTCTCACTCACTCAAACGCGCACAGTCCACCGAATCGCCCTCTTCGCCATTGCCCTGGCGCTCTCCATCTTCCACGCCCAGTACACCGAGAAGCTGCACGAGCTCTTTACGTGGTGGTCGACGCGCAATCTTCTGCAGAAAGAGACTTCCTTCCAATACGAACAGTCCATGTACACACACTCTCTCTCTCTTTCTTTCCCCTTTCAATAATATTATATAATTATATGTCTTCTAGGTATTACAACTACTGTAAAGATGTCGTCCAAGCACCCTCACTCTTCACCGCCTTCTACGACCTTCTCTACGACCGTGGCTGGGAGGTAAAGGAGAAAACGGATCGGATCATTCACTCTTATGAAGATTTTGACAGGCCCCTGACACTATCAATGCCCTTCGGCGTTTCAATGTCCTCCCCGAGGTGCTTGTGGGCCTAGTCTATCGTCTCCTTGGCGGCTCAGATCTCACCGGCTCCATTGATGTGTATCGACAAAGTGTGCTTGCCATGAATGGTCTCCTGTTGGGTGCACTCTTTGTGTGTGGTGCCATTGTGAGTCGTCGCTACGTGGGCGGATCTCTCGCGGCTCTCGTTTTTCTTGCCAATCATCAGCGGTTCACGCGTGTCTACCACAACATTCCAATGCGCGAGTCGTGGGGAGTGCCCCTCCTTGTGCTCCAGACAGCGACTGTGCTCCACTGGCTTGAGCTGCCGCGACACACGCAGGCGTCGCGCACGCTCCGCATTGCCCTGGTTACTCTTACCACGCTTTTTTTATCCGCCTGGCAATTTGCTCCGTTTGTCATGCTTGCCCAGTCGCTCTCGCTCACCCTCATGTTCCTTGGAAACTACCTGAGCACAGCGCGTCTCGAGCGTCTCCTCTCCACTCTCGTCGCCGGTTTCCTTTTCGCAACCTTCCTCCAATTTGCCAACATGCTCATGATCACGTCTCTCTTTCTCAACTTTTCCTGTGCCCTCCTTCTTCTTCTCCGTCTTCACCACCACCGCACGGGTACCTCGTCCTCCTCCTCCCTCACGCGTCTCTTCTTTGACACTTCCACCAATCGCTTTGTGCGTGCGCTCTGCCTTCTCCCGACCACCCTTGCCCTCACTGCCCTTGCCAAGACCCTTTTGGCGATTGTCTTCCAGGTGCGCGACGACACACACATCTTCGAGCTTCTCCGCGCCAAATTTGATCCGTCCTACAGCACATTTCAAACGGAAATCTATCTGATGGCCGTCGACTTCCAAGCTATTGGCTCAGACGACCTCATTGCCTACACACAGACACTCGCTCTGCCCACAGCCCTTGTCGTTGCCGCTGTCATTCTCCTGCTTGTCCTGCGCGATCAGATTGTCGCTGCGCTTTTTCAGTCGTCAGTGGACGAGACTCCCGCTAAGAGCTCTCCTGCTGCTGCTGCTGCTGCTGCGCCTGTGCAAGTGCGTGCCTCCGTGGTGTACACGCTGCTCATGTTTGCCGCCATGGCGCTGCTGGCCGCTCTCTTTATGCGTCTCAAGTGTCTTGCTGCGCCCTTTCTGTGCCTTCTTTGTGCACTCGCTGCCGCCCCCGAACTCGAGCCTCTCACAACAGACCCACTTGACCGACTGCTGACGGTCAGTGTGCGCGAATCGCACGCAGTCAAGTCGACACGTCGTTTGCTAATCCTGACGGGTGTTTGCGCGGTTCTTGTCGCCGCCATGAGCCCCACGGCTCTAGCGAATGTTCATGCGCAATTTGAGAAGGAACTCGAGTGGGACCATCAACCGTTGCAGTCGATGATGCAGTGGATCACCACCAACACGCCTGTCGACGCCATCTTCACAGCCGACATGGCCATCACTGCTCCCTTGCGATTGTGCACGGGCCGTCGTGTCACTAACCACCCCCATTACGAGTCGGTGGAGATTCGCGAGCGCACACGTCGTCTCTACGAGTTTATGGGACAGTATAGCGTCCAGCATGTCCATGCACTTCTCACCGCCGCTCACGCAAACTACCTTGTGATTGACACGACTCGCTGTGCGCGATTTGGCGAGCGTCTCCAGCCTTTCTTCGAGTCACCCGCCACCACGGCTGCCTCTGCCTGCAATCACCTTGATGAGCGTCCCAGTCTCTTTCAGCGGCGCTTCACCGAGCCCAAGGGGCAAATTGTTGTCTATGAAGTTGTAAACTAAATAAAAAAAGACGTGATGATAAAAAAATAATATTACCATAATAATAATAATATTTAGTAGAGGAAGAATACAACCCATTTATTAATGATACAGAAAATCAATTAGATTATTAGAAGAAGAAGAATACAACCCATTTCTGAATAGATTTAGACCCTGACGGCTGACAGACAGACAGAGTGACTGTCTGCCTGAATAAGATGAAGCTTATTTATTTCTCGCTTTTAGTTCTCTCTGTTCATTCACTCACACTCTCCCTCAGACGATTTTCCGACAAAGTGCGCCAGCTGCGCGCCAATGGCTGCGAGTGTCGCTTTCTCGGCGAATACTTCGAGAACCTCACTACGTCTCGCGTCTGAACATAATAAACGTTATCAATTACGCATACTCTACGAAGTACCTGACCCTTGTCTTCATTTTGTTTTTTCTTCTTTCTTCCAAGTTCCAATGTTTTCTCACACCGTCATTGCACCGGCCTTCCCGTCCATCACCACCATTAGCCGCTGCTCTATTTCAAGGAGTGCAACTCCTAGGTCGCGTACCGGCGTCTGGCTCACGACAAGCGCTCGCAGGCGGTCTTCCACCTCTGCAAACGTCGGCCGATCAC
>CALSCP010002427.1:0-12801 GCA_943704425.1 Ministeria vibrans ATCC 50519
ACCCTAACCCTAACCCTAACCCTAACCCTAACCCTAACCCTAACCCTAACCCTAACCCTAACCCTAACCCTAACCCTAACCCTAACCCTAACCCTAACCCTAAGAACAACCCTAACCCTAACCCTAAGAACAACCCTAACCCTAAGAACAACCCCCCCCTAACCCTAACCCTAACCCTCACGGGGACGAGCAGGCAGAAGAGAAACAGGGCAACTGAGGTCGTAAGTTTGCGAGAGAACATACCGGCCTGGTCCAGGGCAAGCGTGTCAGGTAACGTAAATGCGCGGTTTAGTCTCTCCTTTAAGGCCTGGCTTGCTGTTTGATGCGCGCTGCAGAGAGTCGGATGGGATGGAGAAAGAGAGAGAAAGAGAGAGAGAGAAGAGTCAGTTTCGACACGTTTCCGCTTCAACTTCGCTACGGCCGTGTGACACGATTCCGGTCATAACAGACACTTTCAACCTTAATAAACAGACGAAGAACAACCCCGTACACCAATAACATGACCAGATGGGGTGGAAATGGTACAGAATTTCCACGCGGCATGAAAGAACCAACTCGAAACGAATACCACACAAAAAAAAAAGAGAGAGCGACATCATCAATATTGCCCACACCACCCCCCACCGACCATCGCAAGCAGACACGACTCATAGACATACTCCAAGGGCGCGAAGAGAAGCGGTGAACGTCATGCAGAATTTACAGGTGTCGGGGGTTTTTGTGTCCAGCCAGAAGAAACGAGAACGGCACCCAAACAAAAACCCCACTCTCCGCCTCAATCTCACCCCAGTAATATAGTACCACCACTACATGCAAACCCTGACGCCATGCGGCACCTATGAAAAATGGTCGCTGGTGTTTTCTTTGGGTTCAGCTGAACAGACGACGGACAGACGACTCCCAGGACGACACGTTTTCATCTGCCCCACAGCACGATCGTTATCACTCTCACTCACAACAACACTAGGAAGAGTCAACTAACGTTTAAGGGTCGAAAGGTTCTTGGGCAGAGAGAAGAAAATGAAGATCAAACTGTTGCCCGTAATGGAATTCGATCACAGCCACACAAGCATCGCATGTTCTTCACGCAAGGGTCATGCTTTCACTCAACCACTGATATCCCCGTGCTTTCCAACACTCATGCTGTTACGGAGGTTGGTTTGAATGCAGAGGAGTAGTTTTTTCGAGAGCGATGAGAAGTCGAGTGTCTCTGTCTCTCTATCTGTTTTCTCTCCGTCAATCTCTGTCTCATTTTGTCGCTTAAACGAAACTTCTAAGGCAACATGAGAGCAGAGACAGTCAGCCTGACAGACACAGTCGCTATCCAGTGAGACACTGGTACGCCATAAGAATAAAAAGTAAGAAAGAAATAGGGAGGAAAGCGTTGTAATTAAAAGAAATAGAAGAGATGAATTCCATTTGGAAAAAAAAACCTTTCTTCTTCTTTCGCTTCTCAAGGAGTCGGGGTCGCAATAGCAGCCATACACGCCGCCATACATGTCCCCTGAGCCGCAGAGCACACTACACCAACATCTGTAACTTTTCACGTGAGCACAGTTACGGAGTACGGAGGCAATATCAAAAATGTGGAACAGTCAAAAATGTGGAACAAAATTCTTTCTCGACTCGCGGAGTCGCTCGGTGTATTTCGAGGTTCAGATTGGAAGGAGGCATCGTAGTATGGTTGTTTGTGTGTAGTGGGCGACGCGTTCTGCCGCGTCGGTACGAAATGACTCGATGGTGGTGTCAGGGGGAAGTGGCCCCGACTCACTAATTAATCTGTCACACTCATTTCAAGTTACAGAGTTTTTTCCCAGCATTTTCTTTTGCGCTCAAACCTCCACTGACCCCTCCAAACAACCCATTCGACACCTCCAGAGCTTATACACATTATATAATCACTCTAGAGTCCCCTAATTAGAGGATTTAGGGCGGAACACCTGGACGCGAACGAGCAACACTGAGTCGGGGAGACGACTCGCCGTGCTCGGACCACGGAAGCGAGCAGATGCAGAAGCAGGAGCATTTTGCGACGAGAGTGTGCGACTACGTCACCGAAAGTCGCGAGCGCAGAGAAATTTACCACTACGCGTCACGGCACAACGTGACGCCCCTCCGCGGTGGAATAGGATTTCACATGGGGAGGAGTGTGTTCAAACTTACAAGTGTTCCGGGATTCAACAGCCTCCAAACAATCGACAGCAGCCTCGAGATCAGGAACACGGCGCTCGTCTCCATCAACTTCCTCTCCAGCGTGACGTCCATTGGCACGACCACAAGCATCACGGGCAACACTCGCATGGCCCTGTGCCAGTGTCTCCAAACAAACCTCCAAGCTGCCACAGCCGGGACAACTACCATCACCGACGTTGGCTCTCTCGAAGCGTGTTAGTAGTTGAATAAAGACTGACGCAAACCTTTTCTCCTACTCTTCGTTTTCTTAATCATAAAACGAGTTGAAAAGAATTAGGAGGTGACGAAAATGAAAAGTGTAATAATTGAATCATTCATAAAGCAGAAGACGTGTTACATTTCTTAGGTTCAAGTTTGATACCCAATCACGACAACCGAAACGTCTGCAGTGAGGGCAGCAGGACTCCCTACATCTGGGGCGTAATACGCAAATATACCGCCGTAAGACATATCAACAACAACGCTGTCCGAATTGCCGCCCCCGCTGCTAACTGTTTTTACCGACATAACGCGAGAATACCCAATGTCGTGCTCTGAACGGACGAAAATATAACCAACTGAAGCAACTGTGCGTGGTTGTTCGTAAGACAGACTAATCTGCATCGATGTCGCGTTGTTGGGGACCACAAGAGATACATCGAAGAAACTTGGAGCAGACGCGTTGCCATTCACAAGCCCAAGATGAGAAGTCATTCTTGTCCAGCCACCGGACACCGTGTTCGTAACACCACCACACTGACATGGTGTGGATTCGAGAACGTGTACCCGTTCGACAAGATCACGGAGTAGCGCCATCACATCCGTTTCGTTGATGAACACAGAGTTGTTTAGCCCGTCTGGGCGTAGGACGATGTTCCCATTTTCGTTGTAAATTTCAGCGACGTGCCCAACCACGCCGGGTGCCAGCAGTATGGCAAACAAGACATATACCAAATCCATGATCTACGTGAAAATAAGAAAAATTTATTAGTGGAAAAAAACACATGGGCATGGTAAGAAGGCAAAGGATGCGAAAAAAAAATCTGAGTAATGATAAATGCGAGTACAAAAATATAATAATAAATATGCGAGAACACCCGCCACGAAATATCTCCGTCTTCCGTCGCGTCACTGACATCGACACTCCACAGCGCCATGCTGCAACACCATAGCGGATTTGCAGGCGCTGGCGAGCAGGGCGAATGGGTTGGGTTGGTTCGAAAAATAAAAATAAAAGAGCATCTCTCACTCGAAGTCTCCGCCCTCTACCATCATACATCCTTCACCAACACACTAAACACATACACCCCCAACGTTGCGCCCACAGAAACGCCCCCATTTGCAGGGGTTAGCAGTGTTTCGTGTTGGTAGCATCACCAAAACAGGCACCAACGAACACCACACACACTCAACTGTACAACCCATACACGTACTGTTCGGCTTTGTGTATTCGCAGAAGGCGGCACACTGAGAACTTAGAAAAGCAGTGAGTAGGAAATGGACCAGTTTGTGCACTGTGCAGAGCCTCTCAGTCGCCGCGATCACTTCAATTCACTGCTCTCGCCCCCGCCATAAACAGTCTCTACCAACTCACTCTAGCCACCAACGGAGGACGCCTGAGCGCCACCCCGGTCGACAGGCGCGTTCTTTTGCAATCCAAAGTCGAAGCGGACGCGTTTCTGTTGACCTTGCGGCGTCGCGCTTGCCTTGGGTCCACCCTTAAGTGCTTTGCTGGGATGAAGCTCGTGTCGCAGACGGTCCTTGGAGCGCGCAGCAAGTTGATCTGCGAGAATACACCAGGAGAAAGGAAAAAAAAACGTCGACCGACGACCTCTCGGTCCCAGAAAAAAAAATCTGCACCCAGAGCAGGATTTACTGCCACACGTCTTGCCTGCACCGACTATTGCCGGTGGGCAGCAAACTATCGCAGCGTCCTTCGCTGCCGTTCGTGCGGCATCAACACGAAAGCACACCACCGACCTTCCTCGCGTAGGCACGGTCCAGCGGCCTGCGACCCATGCCATCCGAGTCTTACGCGACCATGCGCCGTCTTTTAGTTGCTCTCTTGAGTGAGTGTTGGGCTCCCAAAATGGTCAAACGACCGACTTTTGCTGACCTCTCTCATCGTCTCCAGTCTGTCATTGTAAGAGGAGAGTGCGTGAGAGAGAGAGAGTGAGAAGAAAGCGTACAGGGAGTCCAGGGTGTCCGGGGTACTTTCAGAGTCTCACTATCACGCTCACTCTCCCAGATTCGCTCAGATTCGTTCAGATTCGTTCAGATTCGCTCAGATTCGCACGTAGATTCGCGCACTTCGGGGAGTGTTTCTGGTATTTTCCATTGCAAACATCATCTATAATGTCTTTTGGGCGTTTACAATAGAAGCATAGTAAGAGATAAACGATGGGCAGCGTGAGCTCATCTTCAGTCTGCTCGAGAGCGGCATGCCCTCCGACGAAGCGTGGTCGCCTGTGCCGCCGGCCACCGTGACCCAGGCCGCTGTTCTCTTTCCGATGGCGCTCGTTCCGCGTGGTCTCTTTGGGCGTCTGCAACGCGTTCTGCACGAGCGCAGCCAAGTGGCGGGGCGGCTGTTCTTCCGTGACGACACGGTCGTACTAATGCGAGATCCTCAGCAGCACCGGGTTCGTGTGCAGTGTGTGCCTGAGCGCGGTGGCATCATGCTGACGGTACGCGGCGCGGCGGCACTCTCGTACATCGATCCCCTCGCACAGGAGCTCACGCGGCTCTTGGACAGTGTGACACCGCAGTGGCTCTGTCCCGTGTGCGTGTGCTACAACCGCTTCTGGCCGGCTATGCTTCCCAACGAGTTTGTCTCGGCAGTGCAGGCAGACTCTGATGCATGCGCTGTGGACTGCCAGTTTGGGCATACGGTTACGCTCAGCGGCATGCAGAGCGGACATGCGGGCAAGGTGGATCGCAACCAAGCAGTGGCAGCGCAGGGACCGCGCCATCTCGTCATTCTGCCCGACGAGCGCGGGTTCGACCTGTGGCAGCTCGAGTGGTGGGCTCGTTCCTCCAAGCTGCGACTCTATGTGCTCTGTGACCACCCGACGGGCTGCCACTTTGTGCGCGACAGTGTCGGCATTCCGATCAGCAAACCTCTCAAACTCGTCGAGAAGTATGGCAAGCGGATTGGCGCGACTCTGCGTGCTCTGGAGCTGCTGTCCAAGGCGGCGCAGAAGATACCCGACCCGCATGTGCAGGCGGTGGCGGGTGCTGTGGTGCCCGTGCTAGGGGGCATGGCGAAGATTCTGGATCGCCTTGGAAAGGACCCGGCACTCAAGTTTGACGAATTGCGGAAGTTGATGGACGTGAGTGGGGTACCTGAGGAGACGGACGGACTGGACGCAAGCGCGCAGCAGCAGCTGGCCAAGTACCTGCGCATTGCCGAGGGGGAGGATGTGTACAAGGGACTGGAGCCGGTGATGGAGGACAGTGGCTTTGTGCGGTGGATGTGCCAGGAGCATGCGAGTCAGACAAAGCGTGCGACTCAGGCGACTGCGGTAGGATAACGCATAATCATTCTGGTGATAATACAATCTCTCTTTTGTAGAGTCGTGATGAGAGACCTGTGATGCCGCAAGCGACTGTGCCAGCCAAGTTGGACAACGCAGTCCCGCTCGAGACGACGCAGACACACTCCCTGTCGCGTGAGTCTCCTCCACTGCCGCCTTCTATCTCGTCCAAGGCCGTGGTTCCTCCCTCGTCGTCCACTCCGCCTTCCCATCCCCGGGACCCCGCCTTGTCTGCCCCGAACACAGCAACTGATGGTACACAAAGACTGCTCACAAATTCATCGACTCATCATGGTCTCCTTCCCCTCAGATACTGTCGTCTGTCGCTTTGTGTGTCCGTCCGTTGGCATTGATGCGCCAGTGTGTGCGTCTGTCGAGGCGGACTTCACCAAGGTCGAGTGTCTTGACCTGCTCGCGGACCTCCTTGGTGTGCCCGTGGAAAGGATTGTGCGGGTCGTCAACAGAGCGGGCGTGACTGTGCTCGTGCCCCGTGCCATTCTCAAGCATCCCGAAGACCTATACACTGTCATTCTTAAATGACATGCGTCTGTGTGAGTATATATATGCAATTCTCATCTAAACTTTTCCACTTTTTTTTTAATTAAACTTTCAAGTGACTTTCATTGATACAAGCCACATAAAATGAAAATGTATTATTACCGTTCTTCTATCACCCTTACGACAACCTCACTACATAGCGACTGTCTAAAGCATATGTGCAAATTTTTAGATAAAATCAAGAGGCGTCTCAGCGGTGGGAATAGTCACTTGCCTGGGTGACTGAGCCTACATGCAAGTCTCACGGAATATCTGCTTCGGCCCATGCGGGGGTGGAGCTTCGGATGGCTAGATTGTCTTGTAAAGCAAATAACAGCGCGCGAGACATTGTGTCAAGTTGAATATTCTTGTACAAGGCGACTAGGAAAAAAGTCAACATGATCCTCGTTACGACACAATTTCGCACGAACGTTGTTCGCCTGACCTAAGACGCTGCACGGCACTCACAAACGGTGAAATGCTGGATTGAAAAAATTGGGATTCGAACGGGCTCATCAAACCCAAAAATTGTGGGCTCGTCTAAATCCGGGTGCAAAAATTGAGATTCGAACGGGCAGCTGGATTTAAAGTATGGATTCTAGGATTACTAAAAAATTGTGGATTCTGATTTTTCCTCAGGTTCAGGTCAGTTTTTTTGAAAATTTTAATAATAGTGAATAATTATTATGAATTTGGGAGGGAGTCCAAGGAAGTAACAACAAAATTAAAAGTTGAATTCAACCCCCCCCCCCCCCAACTGCACACCTCTACTTAGGTTTAAAGATGTTATTGGAATTGATGAACTGGCGGTGCAGAGCGTTTGACCGGTGGCGTTATGGAGTTGATCGAGAGCGTGCGTGCGTCGAGGGAGGAGCCCCATACGGCGAGGAAGCGTGCACGGTAGGCCGCAATCTGCTCGCGAATGTCGGCGTCTGTCGTCGACGTTGCGAGGAGCATGAGAATGCACGCGAGCGTGATCGTCGCGTCGTCGTCTGCGATCTGGCGGAAGAAGCCCCCGAGTGCGCGGCACGAGATAGCGGCTCCTCCGCGACCGGCCATGAGCATGACACCGAGAGCGAGGCATGTCGGGTGTGCGAGGAGGATGAGGATGGCAAAGTAGGAGATGAGGAGGACGACGCGGCCCTTGAGAGGCCCGTAGTGGCTCCGGAAGAGGGCCGTCGACTCCTCGCAGTGCTCGCGCTCCTCGGCAAAGTGCCAGAGGAAGATCTTGCAAAGGGCCTTGGACCGCGCGCCGACGCCGCGCCCACTCGGGTCAAAAACCGTGAATAGCTTCTCGATACTCGTCGAGTAGTAGAGCGAGTGCTCAAAGTTGGCGACCATGCCCATGATGACCCACGGCGCACACTTTTTCAGGACGAGGACCTGCCACGAGATGAGCGTCTCGAGCGCCTCAAACGCGCACGTTCCCGCCGCCGTCCGCGAGAGGTGAGCACGATTAAACTTGGCGTGCACGTATGCATGGGTCCTCTCCTGCGGCGAGAGAATGAAGCCGTTAGCCTTATCCGGATCGACGAGGGCGTCGATGAAGAGGACTGAAGACTCGTAAGGGACGATGATTGCCGAGAGGGCCGACCAGTAGCACGTCTCCCAATCGTCGAAAATCATCGCCTCCTGAACATGCACGACGCCGTCCGGAAGTTCAACGCCGGCGTGCGGATCGTATGAAATCCGACGCACGTGGCCGGCCGGCATTGTCGCAGGCGTCCACGTCAGCTTGCCGAGGCGTGACGAAGCGAGCGAGAGGAAGGTAAAGAGAAAACGGGCAAAAAGTGACCAAAAAAAAATTGACGAAATGACTCCGCTCCATGCTTCTGCTCGTTCGAGAGACGTGACAAGGGAGAGAGGGTAGAAACTCGCCACGCCAATGACGAGGCTGAGGAGCCAGGAGATGAACATCGTGTGAAGTGATGAAATAGGAAAATAACTAGTAGAAGATTAAATACAGTCACTACACAGTCACCAGGCGAAGACACAGCCAGACCGCCTTGCAAACTCAACCGAAACTCTAGAGGTATTGAGGTAACATGGGAGAACAGTGGCAGGTCATAGTGGCGAGTGAGTGAGTGATAGTGCTGTGTCGTCGCTATCCAGTGAAGCAATCGCAATGGTACGCCATACCGTGTGGAGGCTTAGGGCTCTGACTAACTCGAAATAGATTTACAATTTAACAAACGAAAAGCGACAGCACCAAGAAGAAGAAGAAGACAATTTCAGGCGTCTTTTGACTGGCCATCAGCCAACCTGTCTCCGCTCCCTGATCCCTCTCGACTCTCCCGTAGGCCGTAGCTTAGAAAGTGGTTCTGAGCTGTTTGTGTCGCTAAATAAAGTCGCTTTTCGTTCGCTTTTTTTGTGATTGATAATAAATTATTGAAGAAGTGTCTTACGGGAGCGTCAAGACAGGTTGGGGACAGGTTGGCTGATGGCCAGACAAGTGACGCGATAGGCACCAGATACACCATCCTGATTCCTGAGAGGGACATAAGGCTCTGCCAGCACAAAGGCTGACACTAGCAGTCAGCACAAGTGCTGGGCCTCACTGCTGGCGCTCTGGCGGGGAGTTCGCGGGGAGAACGAGCTCCGCCGCCGACGAAGTTATCACGAAGATCAATCACTTCTCAATCACATCTTCTCATTTTTTAACAAAAAAATGTTTACTTTACTAACTGAAGTTCGCTGCGCGGCTAGTATAGTGTGACGTGTGTCTGTACTGTATAGTGCATAGTGCCTATCAAATAGGGTCTCCCTGATTTTTGCGATAAAGAAATAATAATTATTGATTCTCTCTCTCTCTCTCTCTCTCTCTCTCTCTCTCTCTCTCTCTCTCTCTCTCTCTCTCTCTCTCTCTCTCTCTCTCTCTCTCTCTCTCTCGAGCCCCTTCATTAAAGGCCTCCTTCTTTACCAGCGCACGTCAACTGTCGAGTTCACTACAGTTTTTTATCAATACTATCTATGATCGCCCCTCCATTCTCTATTATTAATAATTATTATTATTGTAATAACTCTATATTCTTCTTCTTCTATAATATTATATGTATTTGTGAGGTGCATATGGAGTAAAATTACACAGTGGATTCGAAGCGCTTCCCAACAAACCTGGTCAGGTCGCTTTCGTTGTGTGCTCGGCACGCCTCGGAGGCGCGCAACCAACAGTGGTGTCCGTAGACACATGTGAGATTAGTGTAGGTGTTGCGTTGGTGCCGTGCCAGATCGTTGACTGTCCGCGTGTACATGCGCAGCTTGTCAAAGTTGATCATGTCATCGTTCACCAGCGATGGGTTGCCGTCGCCAATGAACCGCAAGTCCTTCATGTGCACGGGCAGCAACGGCACTGCCGGCTCATGCTCCTCGAGGCCGCCCCAGTGTTGGCGGTACGCCTTCATGTTGCGCAGGGGCAGTACGAGGGAGCGCAGTCGGCTAAACTCGTTAAAAGCGTTGCTCGACATCTTGCGCCATGCGCCATCTTGCGAGCGCACCGCGTCCATCGTGAGTCCGCTGACAATGGCCGCCGCGCTAAAGAAATTGTTGCGAGCGAGGCAGTGGCCACCAACCATGACGAGGAATTCGAGCGTCGCGACCGTATCCACTTCATTGAGCTGGGTGAGTGCCTGCGTCGCACACCAGTACGCCTCCGTGTCAAAACGCATCACAAAGTCCTGCATGGCAGCGCCCTCCAGCGCCGGTCCTTGCATGTCGCTTATGGACGCGTAAAATTGGTCGGCGGCGCGCCGCATCTGGTCGCCGAGGAACTCGCGACGGGGTACAAGACGGTAGGCGGCGTGATCGTGTTCGGTGAGTGCGTCCGCGAGCTCTTGTGGGCTCATGCCGGACTCGAGGATAGACATGGGACGACGCAGCAGTGCCGTGGGACGCGCACGAGCGGCGCGCACAGCAGCGGCCGCGGTCTCCGAAATCGGCGGCGGTGTGGACGGCATGGGACCCGTGACGCAACCGGAGCGAAGAGGCGACTGCGGAGAGGAGGTGGGTGCGGGAGAGGCGGTACGTGCGGTAGGGGTGCCAGGCTGGGAGACCACATCACGGTCGAGCCAATCGGATTCAATGAGACGCGTGCGCAGTTTAGCCGAGTCGCACACTTGACGCCACTCGAGGTCTTTGATGTGCGAGACGAAATGCGCGGCTGCCGTGCCGAAGCCGTGTGCCTCAATGAGCGCAATGAGGCGGTCAAGACGCTCGCGAAGTCCCGCGCACTGTACAAAGTCGCTCCAATAGTCACACATCCAAGTGTGTGCGACAGCCATGACTTTGCGCTGGATCACACGCTTCCACCGCACGTAGTAGGCCATGCCGGCCGCGTCGCTCGTCTGCGGCAAGGCAGTGAAACGTGCGAGAAGCATCTCAAAAAAGACAATGCGATTCATCATCATGGGATGAGTCAGCAGCAGCGTGTCCAGGTAGATGCGGTCAACGTCCTCCTCGGCTGCAAGCAGCTCGACCAATCGCTCTCGACGGCCCGCCATGACCACGCCCAGCGAGTTGGGAGACATCACGTCGTGGCCTTTATGCTGCACAATAAGCGTGTCGAGTCCATTCTCGTTTACAAACAGCGTCGACACCTCGTGCAAGTCTGCCTGGCTTGAGCACACATTGAGTGCCTGAGAAATGCGCGTCTGGACTTGCGACGCAGGCGAGTCGATTGGACTTGGTGGGTAGACGGGAGTCGTGGAGGTGCTCTCAGCGAGCGTGGCGGGTGCGACGGAGGTCGGAGATGAGTGACGGTTAAACAGGTTGGGGGAGGAGAGAGAAGTGCGTGCGCGACGAAAGAGAGACGGTGATGATGCACTAGCGGAGGCGGCCACGGCGGCAGCGGAGGCAGCTGCCGCTGCATCTGCGGTGTTTAGGCGTCGGCGAGTGAGGAGGGAAAGAGCGCGAGGGGATGCAGACTTGACCGTTGACATTGTTGTTGTCGGTTGTGTGGGTGTTGTTGGTTGCTCTGGCTCGTGGATCGATTCGTCAAGCGAGATGGTCGACTGGCGAATGACCTCGGGCACCGAGGCAGAGCGGCACGCCTGCGGAAGATGAGATTGGGGGGAAACACTGCGAGTGCGGGCTGGGGCGCGGGGGATGGGTGCGTTAGCGAGGGAGGTATGATGTGACGCCTGTAATGCAGCGGTGGTGGAGGTGCTGCTGCTGCTGCTGTTGGTGGTGGCAGTGGCAGTGGCGGTGGTGGTGTTGGGAGACAGTGGTTGAGAAGGGACGGGATCGTGCGTGGTGGCGGAACGACTGCTGAGCACGAGGGAGTTGGGTCGCGGTCGTCTCAAAATGTTGGACGAGCCAATGAGGCGTCCAACGAGTCCCAGGAGTGAGTCCTGTCGGGCGGGCGCAACACGCGTGCGTGGTTTGATGTCGCCGGAGCGGTCGGGAAACCGAATATTTGCATCGTCCACGGTGCGTACACTCACGTCGTGACTCGACCGACCAATGGTGCGCGGCGAAGGCGTCGAAGGTGGCACGACGCGAAGCAAGACAGTTTCCGAGATGGACCGGCGTCGCGGATGAGGCATACCCATAGTGTGACCTGTGCTCGAGGCGCGTCGTCGTGTCTGAAAGTTAGAACGTCGCGCACCGAGTGGCGGGGGCGGAGGAGATGACACCATGTCGGACGTGCACGACGTGGTGGGCGACGGGGGTGACTGCGCCGCCGCCTTGCATGCCGCCAGCGCCCCAACAGCCTGATGCGACGTGTGCGGGGCACGGTTGAGTCGTCGCGCGACCGATGTGAACGTCGACACGCCCACCTTGAGTTGAGCACCCACAAGCGACGCTTCGTCGACAGGCAGAGAATCAAGACTCATGTCGCTACCAAAGCTTTTGCGCGCCACCTCCTCCCAGCCCAAGTCCGAGTCGGCCCGCCTCAAAGCTGATGGCGGTGACGCCGTCGCATCACACTCCACGTCCATAATGCTGTCAGGGGTAGGCGTGAGTCCGGGCGAGCTGGCGGTCGGGCTACCGGGGTTGCAGCCTTGCAGCACTTGACGAAGCGAGCGGTTCGTTTCCACCGTGGCAATTTGCGACCAACTGGGCTCACGCAGAAACGCCAAGGCGCTCACCATGGCCTGGTACCACCCTTCGCACTGGGATGCCGATTCAAAGGTCGCCGACAGGATGAGATCGCCGGCTTCCAGGGTCAGAAGCGACCCGGTCCGGTTCGCACAAATGCCCGCCAATTCCAACGGGGGCACGACCAAGCTCGCCCGCTCGTCGTTCCCGTCGCGGCCCTTGTCGCGGCCCGCAGCAGTGAAGTAGGGGCTGCCCTCCACAAGGAGCGCATACTCGGGAAGACACACCAAACAGGCATTGGCGCGTGCACCCGACGACGACACCGCCTCGCTTGGAGTTGGAATGGCCGACTCCACCCCCTCAAGTGGGTACGGTTCGACGCGAACCGGCGCCACACTGATCGAAAACGTACGCAGTTGCTCATTGCATATCACAACGGGGTCGCGCCGTGCGAGTTTGGCGCGCGAGCGATCATGCATCTAGTTCGATGCGAAAAAAAAGAGAAAAAAAAAAAAAAAAAAAA
>CALSCP010002427.1:12811-72717 GCA_943704425.1 Ministeria vibrans ATCC 50519
TAATAATAATAATAATAATAATAATAATAATAATAATAATAATAATAATAATAATAATAATAATAATAATAATAATAATAATAATAATAATAATAATAATAATAATTTTCTTTCTCTGCGTCTGTGTGTTCATAAAAAAGCGCTCGTTTGGAGCGGTTTTTGCAAATGTCCGATGACGATGAGCAAGGGTTTCCGGGTCTCAGTCCTGCCACGGCCGAGAAGCAGATCCGCAAAAACAACTGGGTCGTCGTCAACATCACCGAGCCCGCAAACTTCTTCCATGTCCTGCGTCGTCAGGTCTTCCGCGGTAAACAAACACGAGAGAGATAGAGGGAGACAAACAAAGTGATAGATAGAGAGGGAGAGAGAGAAGAGAGGGAAAGAAACAAAGTGATAAAGAGAGGGAGAGAGAGAGAAAGGAGGGAGAAAGAAACAAAGTGATAGATAGAGATAGAGAGAGAGGAGGGAGAAAGAAACAAAGTGATAGAGAGGGAGGAAGAAAGTGATAGAGAGAGAAAAACAAAGTGATAGACAGAGTGATAGACAAAGAGAAACAAAGTGATAGATGAAAAAGTGACACATGCACGCCAACTCACTGTCTCAACTGTGCTCCACTTACAAAATATGTCTCCTCTGTAGACTTCCGCAAGCCTTTGATTGTGATGTCGCCCAAGTCGCTGTTGCGCCACCCGCAGGCCAAGTCGCCCCTGAGTGCCTTTGGACCCGACACATCGTTCCAGCGTCTTCTTACGGATCCCCACGCCGCCCCCGAAAGCGTCAAGCGTGTTGTTTTCTGCACTGGAAAAATCTACTACGAACTTGATCAGGTATCCCTCATAATAGGGATTGGCCCATTTCTTATGCAACGTAATGATGGTTGTTTGTTCAGGTGCGCACGGAGGAGTCATTGTCGGACGTTGCTCTTGTGCGACTGGAGCAGATCGCACCCTTTCCCTTTGACCTCGTTGCCGACCAGATGAAGAAGTACAACAAGGCGTCTGAGGTTGTTTGGTGTCAGGAGGAGCCCAAGAACATGGGAGGTAAAATAAAATAAAATAAAATAAGGAAACCCCAACCGATGACAAGTCCAAATGTCATCGCACTCACTGTCTTGGCTTCTCTTTTTTCACAGCCTGGGCCTACGTACGACCGCGCTTTGAGACGGCCCTTGCCGGGACCCAGCCGGCCTACGCGGGCCGTGCGCCGTCGGCTGCCACTGCCACGGGCGTCAAGGCCACCTTCAAGACGGAACAGCACGATTTGATTGAGGCCGCTCTCAAGTGATTGATTTTTTCTTCTTCTTTATTACAACGTGTCTCCTTTTTTTTGTCTTCAATTGGTGATTTTTTGTTTACGCGGTACGCACTAGGAAGCTCATGGCGACCATGCCGAGAAGGAACGACAGGATGATTTGAGAGCGTGGAGTGACAAGAGCCAGTAGTGACAAGGGAAAGGCCGAGTCGTCGAAACTCATTGCAGTGGGATCGAGCGACAAGACAAAGAGGGCCATTGCAATGAGCATCAGCACAAGAGCTACAGCCACAAGGTGTCGTGTTGATCTAACGGAAGCGGGCGGCTGTGCGGTGCTGGATGTGCCGCTTGGCACTCGCAGCGGCGCCTCTCTCTTCGTCGGCGCGGGTGGATTCACAAAGGAGCGCACTGTGCCGCGCTTCAGTTCACGGCCGTCGTTGCTTGCTAACACTATCAATATTGTGTCCTCAGACGGCGGTTCGCTCGTCCCTACGGGCGTCTGTACGCCGAAACACCAATGGCAAGTTCAAAAAAGTGACTTCTCGCCAAAGTGTGTCTTACACGTAAGCGGATCGCTACTGTGGCGAGCGCTCCCGGCTCTAGTGGACCCCGAGTAGGACGAACCGAGTACCTATCGGGATTGGTGCACTGCAAGCGCTGTCAGTTTCGCAGGATTGTGTGTGGACGTTTGTGCCTACTTTTAGTCGAAACTCTACGGGTAGACTCAATGTATTTCGGATGGTGACACTCGTTGAGCTCTGTGTCGGTGTAAATCGTATTGATTCTGGCGAGAAATAACTTCGGGACATGGGATAGAGCGAAGGAGAAGAATATCAAGTGAAGTGATTGATCATTGAGTTGATCGCTCACTTTTTCTTTTTTTGCTTTGACTTAGTGTATTGCTGTTCTTCATGGCTGCCCTTGAGCCATTTGTGAACAAGCTGTGTAGCGTGATCACGAATGACGGTCGTGTTATTGTTGTAAGAACTCTTGCGTCCCTCAACTCCCTTCTCCAAGTGTCTCCGTTGCGTCCAACTCTTCCAACACTACTGCCAGTAACTTTGCCAGTGCGTCAGATGCGTTTATTCTGCTTTTGAGGTTGTTTGCCAGAGAAACGTTGCTTTCAAAAAAAAGAACAAAAAAAACGTCGCGTTTGCTGTCGCTTCCTGGGCCTCACTGTGCCCGACCCATGCCTATTCTCTTCCGTTCACGTGTATTCCACGGAATGCCTTTGCATTCAAGCAGCGTTTCATCTCGATTGCGTCCTTTTGAAACACTTCTCGTATTATATTGCCCTCTCTCTTTCTCTCTCTCTCTCTTTCTCTCTCTCTGTCTTTCTCTTTCTCACTCTCTCTCTCTCAGGGCCAGCTCAAAGGCTTTGACCAAACGCTCAATGTCATTGTAAGCGATGCACACGAGCGTGTCTTCAACGGCGCCTCCGGTGTGGAGAAGGTTCCTCTTGGACTCTACATTGTGCGTGGAGACAACATGTAAGGCGACATCATTATCATGTTTGTGAATGAGAGCCGAACACTCACACTCTGCAAAACGGTGCGTGTCTGTGGCGTAGAGCAATAGTTGGTCTTGTCGATGAAGAAGAAGACACTAAAATTGACCTTGAGAGTGTCCATGCCGAGCCCCTGCCTCCCATCGTACACTGAATTAAAAGCGTTGTTGTAATGATTGTAATCTATTCATTTTTTTGTTTTCTTCATCGAATCCATGCACCCTTCTCAATCTTCTGCGGAAGCAGCTCACTACACAATGTGTCCAAAAAGCACTCAATCTCCGCTTTCCGCCCCATTTGTTGCATTGCCTACCAGAATAATTATCATTAATTAGCGTGTCTGAATCAATTCTTGTGTACCTTCACTTCTTGGAGCCACTGCGGATCAGCCTGTGTCAATTCTGCACGCTCTCCCAACAGCTCCAACCGGCGGCGCTCCACGTCACTCAAGTCCATCTGTAACTCCCGCGGTACTCTTAAAAATAAATACATGTGCAACATTATTTTTGTCTGTGTGTCTTTGTGGTGTGTGTTTATTGTTGTGTTTGTTCTGTTGTTTGTTGTTTGTTGTGTGTTTATTGTTGCTTGTTGTTTGTTGTTTGTGTGTGTGTATGTGCGTACCGAGCAAGATCCGCTGCGTGCACTCCAATCCAAACTGCATCCCGATTGGCCAATCGTCGTGCGTCTTCTTTTAGTTTCTACTTTCAATCTGTTCATTCACCTTTCTCACGCAGAGGCACACCTTTTTACCTGACTTCCAAATTTGTATGTCAAGGCAATTTCAATGCCGGCCGGATCATAATCGACGAAGATTAATTGTGGCAGTGCAAAGTGCTCGTGTAGAATCATCAGTAGCTCGCGTGTGGGAATGTCAGGAAACCCACTTCCCTATTAGTTCGGCGAAGCAAGCACACTTTCAGTTTTGCAGGGAAAAAAATTTATTTTTTTGTTTTGTTTTTGTATATTTTGTCCTCACCGTGACGAGCAGACAAGGACCAACACGCTCCACAAAGTGCTCCTCAAGAAGACGATGGAAAACGGTCACTTTCTCAACCACAAACACAAACTGAGCACTCGTTCGCCATTCTACACAGTCGTACTGATCAAGAAACCTCGTTCACCTCACTCCATTTTATTTCGTACGCCTCATCTTGTGCGGAGCATTGGGAATTCGTGAGCCCTACACACAAACGATTGTTCCCCTACGGTTTGCGTTTCTTTGTTTGTACCGACTCAGGACACTCTCGACAATCAATTACTCTGCCGTCCCCATTGGCATACGACAGTGGCCCGTAGACAAGACCGCGCGGAGGAACAACCTGTCACATAATTATGTATTTTTTTTGTTCTTTTTTCCGCGCACAAATTCTCTCGGGGCGTACGACGTGCAGACTGGTGCGGGAACAGCCAATGGCCCGTGACAGTTTGTGAAGGAGTGCTCGCACCACCTCCATGCTCCCCAGCTCCTTTTGCGCGCTGTAGTATATGTCGCGAGGCGTCGTGTACGTATTGCCAACAACGTGCGCAAGGACAGTGCGACACAGAATCAACAGTCGTTCTGGTTTTTTTTTTTTTTTTTTTTTTTTTTTTTTTATGGTTGGAAAGAATGCATTAAAGCGTCAGCTTTTGGAACCAAGGAGATTCTACTTAAGAAATATTACCTGTCGTGTAAAAATTTCTAGTGTATCGAAGCGACATACTGAACAAGGGACAGAAATAATAAAACAAAACGTCACTTTCTTTTTTTCTCTATCTGCTTACACGATCCCCTTCTTGAACTCAGGCAGACGGCCCTGTGACAGCGGATGCAAAAGAGAGCGAACAAAGGCCTGTATCAGACCAATGGTTGCGTGTCTAAACACACGCGATGGTGTGTGTGTGTGTGTGTGTGTGTGTGTGTGTGTGTGTGTGTGTGTGTGTGTCAGAAACGCGTTTCCATCTTGTTTTCTGACCGATTTTCTTCAGACGTCTCTCCTTCTGCTCGCTCTTGCGGAAATATTCTGTCTCGGATACGCTGCAAAGTGCCTTTTTGCTGCAGTTCTACGTGCAGGGCTCTTATCATCAATAAATAAAAAGTGTAATGTAATCAAAGAAATCAAAATGCAATTGCTATTTCATTTTTATCAAGTCATCGTCATGAGAAGCATTATTTTGTTTCGCTTCTCATTTTTTTTATAGTATTAATTACTAATTCAATTAGAAACAACTATTATTGTTTTATTCTCTCATTGCACTACAGCAACGGCCAGCACAAGCTCATGGCCCAAGCGTGTGGCCACCCCGCGGACAATTTGAACACGAACAGTGTTGCAATCCACAACACACACAAAACACAGCCAATAGTGCTCGTTGAGGCGTCGAGCCCATTCAATCTCATTGAGACTGATCGGAAAGATCATTCGATCGGCGTGCGTTGTCGTTTTCACCTCGACGAACACGGCGGAAGTTGGTTCGCTTTCAGTCATGAGCCACTGCAAATCAAATGGACATCCACTTTCCTGCACTTCGTTTACCCACGTAACTTCAACTTTGAATTTAGCCGCAAGACAGCGTTGTGCATAGCGCTCTCCCCATCGGCCCAGTGCCACAGCGTCGTCACACACTCTCAATGCATCCTCAATCTGAATATCCAACGTCGAAAACGCAACCGGAGCACATTCTTCAAAAGCATTGAGTTCCACATGTCCCTCAGACGTAAACGACGACAAGTTCAGCGTCAGCTCGTCTCTTGTGTCGTCCCTCCTACCAACACCATTCCGCGATGTTCCCTCCTCCTCACATTGCAAATGTGACTGGGCGTCATCTGTGCCCCCAGCTCCAAAGCCCCCATCCTTCAGCACACCGTAGCTGGTGACCACCGCACTCGAGACGGATGCACTTCCTGTGTCACATTTGCCATTCACGCTACCGCCACCACCGCCACCACCACCACCACCACCGCCACCGCCGCCGCCGCCGCCGCCGCCGCCGCCGCCGCCGCCGCCGCCATCACCACCACCACTGACACGTTGATCGACACTGCTGCTACCGCTCATGCTGGACGTGGCCTTTTCTCGCATTCGTGTGAGCGACGCCAAAAGCACATCAGCTCCATTCGAGCCGCAATACTCATCCAATTCGTCGGCCACCTCGTCGCCTTCCCTCTCATCAAGCAACGCCCGTTCCGCACTAGCGGCATCAAGCAGTGCCTTTAGTTTTGCTGCATCGACTTCTTCTTCCTCCCGACGGTCGACCAAAGCTAGTTCAGCCTCAATTTTCTCCAGATGTCTCGCTGCATTTCGGTATAGAGAACTGACTGGATATATCCTGTCCAACAGAAACTCCCGCAGGCGACGCAGCAGCCCCACCGCTTCCTCTGACAAGTCATCTTCCTTCTCCTGCAGCATTTTCACTGCATCATCACAGATGTACACCACGTTGGACCGGTACATGTCCCACACAAGAGTATGTTCACCTAATGAAACCACAATCTCACTCACTGCTGCTGCCGTCTCCACACCATCACCAGCGCGCCCAACCACCATCGCTGGCTTGAGTTGTGCACAGTACATCACACGCAACTCTTCAATTGGCATCATCGGGGGGACGGCAGTGGGATCGGGAGGGATGTCCACCACCAGCCGGCAGAATGCCCGTATCAGCCGTGCTACCAACGGGTAATCATGCATCGCGATCTCGACTTGGCCGGCCGGACAAAAATCCACGTCACAGGCACCTTCAAGCTCTCGTAACTGCATTCCAGCAAAAAACCGCTCAAGATGCTGCTTGTGGTCTTTATCAGAAGAGCCGGACTCGAGCAGTCGCCCGCGTACGGTTTGCTGCTCAACCAAAGACAGGTCCGAGTCGCCAGAAATGCAAAGCACCGTGCTCGGGCCCATACGCTGCTTCAGCACATACAGACAGGCGTCTCGTACGCTGTTGTTTTGGACGGAGAAGAAGCGCACTTCCTCGAGCGAGCGCCACGATTGCTTTTCACCTTCCACAAGCCAAAAAGTGGGGAAGATGCGTTGGTGAGCAAGACGAGAGCGAAGGAAGTCCCAGTGAAGCTCAACGTCTGCGTCAGTTGTCGCTTCGATGATGGTAGTGCAATCGTGCGCCAACCAGGGCTTCGGTTTGGCCCAGTTGACCATAGCAAGGGACACAACTTCCAACACGGCCTGTCGGTTCTCATATTGTTTTGGGTCATCATGGAGAATGAGAAGAGAGGCATTCACAACGCGGAGGTAGTGATCCAGAGAAGGATGTTGAATAACACCAAGACGAAAAAACATTTCCGTAGCGCGACCATAATCGATATCCAGCGAGATAAGGTCAAGACCGCGTGTGCTGGGGTGCAATGCGCGAAATTTTTTGAACATGGGAGAGCGAGAGATGTGTGACGGATCTACGCAAACACAGTCGACGGGCTTCACAAAGGTGCCTTCCATCAAATTCGAATTGGGCAACTTGCGGCGCTCCACAAAGATGCAATGCGTCTGGGACACGAGATGTAGATCATATTGTTTCGTGCACGAGAGACTAAACGCCTCATAGAAGTCAGCGAGAGCCTTGTCGGATGGCACCAAAAAAGGCTTAGGATGTTTCATGCCGCGCCAACCAGCAATGATGTTCAAGAAGGAGCTTACGTGAATTTCCGACTCTAGTGACGCCACACCAAGCAGTTGCGCAAGATGCTTGTCGGGACACGGCCGACCCAAAGGAGTTGAAGGAAACGGCTCGAAAACGCGAGCCGCAGGGCTGTTGGCAAGCACAAGATGACGAGGAACGCTGCCGTGTGGTGGGTACCACTCAGTGGTCTGTAGCACCTCAGCAAAGGTTGAGAGTACCTTGATTGTTCTGTTGTCGTTGTTGTCGTTGTCGTTGTTGTCATGGTCGTCGTTGTTGCTGTTGTCGTCAGTGAGCTCGGCTGGGGGGATCGGGACACAACGCAGACGCACTGTGGCGACTCTACTCGCACACTTGGTACGCTCGTCAAGATACTTCGACATGCAGTTGAGTAGAGTTGCGCCATGGTCAGTGACGTGCTTGCCATGGAGAAGTACCCGTTCAAGATCACTCGACATTGTTGTGTCGTCAATGGTCACATGTAGAGTCGACGACCCGCTGAGATGCTCCATTATTGTGTTACAAATGTGACTCGACACCCCGGCATCATCAAGAGAGCGGAGCAGGTCAGCGGAGCCCCTTTGGCAGTCTAGCGTGATTTTGCAGTGGAACACACGTGGTTGCGGGAAAGCCGTCACACCCAGCTCCTTCAAGAGCGTGAACCATCGCTTGAGCTCATCATGGCTAGAAGTAGCTGCCCCAGTGTATTGAGGAGAGACACATGTCCAGTGCGACGCCCATACTTCGGCACCGGAGCATTCTTCGAGAACACCAAATTGAGCGGGGAAGTGCGGATCGCTCGTTGCAATCGCTGACACGCGCAAAAGCTTGTCGTCATCATTGACAATGTGTGCATCAACGGTGCGCATTTCGCGCGCGAGACGGTGCAGGTCAATGTTTGGGCAACTAAAAGCAAATGAGAGCATTCCAATGAAGGCGGTAGCGTCGAGTAACTTGTTGGTGGAGGCCATCACTGGAAGAACATGATCCCACACAAAGTGTTCGGTGCCTAGCGACACCAAGCCGAGACGCCGGAGAAGGCGCATTGCATCGGGAGACTTGACGGCAACACGGTGAAATGTTTGATCGAGCAGAGGGACTTCGTTCTGTCGCACACGCAGGACGCAATTAATGCCATGCTCCTGTGAGTCAATTAAGCCAGTCGCACAAACACCCTCGTACACTTTTGGCGACTTCATGAACGATGTCAGAGTCCCTGAGCTTAGAGGTACAAACGCCTCCGAGCGCAGCTGCTGCTCCATACGAATCAGCGCCGATGCATTACACCGAGTTATCCTCTCGAGCAGCCACACCAGAAATACGTGCGGATCGACATGGCCAGGGTCGTTGTGATGATCTGTGGTGGGCACGCCACCGCCACTGCTGCTGCTACTGGACACGCAGGAGTCGCCGACACAGGAGAGCAACGGAATAAGCAGAGTTTCATCGACTTGACGCAAACCCAACGACTTGGCCGTGTCAGAAGCGATGAAAATACCAGGACGCACAAATTGAAGACGAAGGTGCCGTTTGACAAGGCGTTCAAGCTCATAGGCAATGTGTACATCAAGATGTGGCAGTCGCATCACCGCTTGATCAGGCCGAACAAAGATGTCGTCTCCCACCGGAATACACTCCTTCTCTCGTAGCTTGTTGAGAATGTCGCGAGCTGACACCTGGAAAAATTCGGTTAGCTGACCGGACGGTGAAGGGAGAGCCGCAAAGAACACATTCATAGGCATGTCCTCCTGTTCTTTCACACCCTTTCCGTCAATAGTCTGATCACTCTCATTCTGCTCAGACGGACGCACTGTCACCGGTAGCGCACGGTGATTCGCATCAAAGGTTGTCTGTCGCTCAATGAAGAGGTCGCACGCAGCCACGATAGCCACCGGAAGGTTGTCACGCAGCCAAATGTTCCAGCGAGATCCCGCATCAACCGCCTCACGCGAAGACGGCACTTGAAAGTCGCCCTGAACAATAAACTTGAAGCCATAATCACGGAGCGGGAGAAACGCAAAAACTGGCTGTGAGTGAACAGCGGCCAGACAAATAGGAAAGGCAAGCACAAGCTCAGTCTCAAAAACACCATCGCGCAAACCGCGCGGCGGCTTCAGCGTCTTCACCACGGTGAGCCACGATTGCGTTGTGATGTGGCAGTTCTGATCACGTTCGAACGACTGCTCTTCAACGTGCCGCAATAGGCCGTCGTGCTCGTCGCGTCGCAGCAGCTCCCGACGCGAGCCATCAAAGGCATCGACAATGACCAGACGACGCAGTCGGTGCAGAAAGAGCAAGAGCGATGGATCAATTTCGCTGAGACGTTTCTGTAGTTCCGCCACAATCGTCTCATAGGTAGTGTTGGCAGGTGTCGCATTGAGCGGCAGCACAATGCGAGTGCAGGGCGCATCCGACTTCCACTCTGGCGGCGCCTGAATGGGCTCGGGCAAAAGATAGCCAAGGCCGTGAGTCGCATCGGCATCAAAGGCGAAGTGGAATTGCCGCGAGTGGACACGAGGTCGCGAGGACACTCGAAACACCGACTTAAACCCGATACCCTTGTTACCAGTGTAGCCGGCAGCATCCCGTGGCTTCGTGCTCTGAGCAATGTCGCATAGAGCGCGCACATGAGTCTCCGTGAACCCGAACTCATTATTCTCAAAAACCACTGCATCGTCACTGAGAGTGATAAGCAGCGAAGGAAGATCTTTTGTGGCGGCAGGATAATGGTTGTCGTCCGCATTCTGCACAAGTTCAAAGACAAAGTGAATATCTGTAGCGTACAGTTCGGCGGCAAGGTTGCGCACTGAGCGCTTTGTGAGCTGCCGGAGCTCCCCAAGCTGAGCACAGCCCTTCTCACTCAGCTCATCTTCAAGGCCGCGGCCCAAACGCATCGCAATCGAGTCGCACACTTCTTTACACGAGGAGGTTGAGCTTGCAACAAGTGTTTCAGAGAAGTCAACGAGGGCAAGGTGATCACCATGTGCAGGCATCACCGTGGGGATGGTGTTGTTTTCATTGTTGGAGGGATCAGGCAGCGATTGGGGAGCGACATTGGATGGTGTTTGAGAATGGAGCTGTTGTGGAGGTTGTGAAGCCCGAACTTGTGGACCACCAAAAAGCTGCTCAACGTGGAGCCACTCGGAGACACGCAGGCTGTGCGAGGCGGCTGTGAAAAGTGCGACACGTTCAAGGGACGTGAGCAAATTCAAGGGGTCTTGCAGACGAGAAGCAACCACACGGCGCAGTGCAGCATCTTTCGCAAGTGGCTGAAGAAACAAGGGTACAGCCATACAAGTAAAGAGCGCAGAAGACGGGGACAGAGCAGTGGCAGCGGCAAGTAGCGTCGCAACGAAGCGCATCAAGTCGTCTGCAACGGTGATACGGTCATCAAGGTACAGGCGTATAGATGAGGAGAGCGCAGTAACCACAGCCCCAATGGACTGTCGCTGAATCGCCATAGCCACGGCGATGGCACACGCCTCACGGCCCTGACCAAGGAAAAGAGCGGTCTCAAAGTCCAAAGCGTCACGGGGACTGGTGTGTGGGAGTCGAACAAGCTGAGGATCATGTGGGAGTGACGAGAGTGATGCAAGGGAGATGCCACGTAGCTGAAGCTCGGCCTGCTCTCGCGTCACAAACTCATAGAGTGAGCACCCCATGGTCGAGGCAAAGGTTTTAGACCACTGAAGAATAGCCTCAAGACTAATAAGAACAGGAGCAGTGGCAATCATCTCAAATGCCTGCAAACGCAACGTATCCGAAGTCGATTCTTCGCCAGAGACAGGTGCTGAAACCCCCAACTTTTCCTCTTCTTGGGCAAGCAGCTCCGCGTTGAAGACACTTGCGGCGTCCGATAGTACGTTGTGGGACCGCGATTGCGCGTTGAATGTGTGCTCAAGCAAGTCGTATAGGCATTGGGCGGCGGGAACTGCTGTGAGAACGATCTCTTGATGCTTCGTGAGGAGTGACGCGAGTGATCCGACGTTGAGGTCGGCAAACAAACCGCATGAATACTCGTTCTCAATGCTCTGCTCAACGAGCAGCAACGTTTTAATCGGACCAGCAACAGGTGCACGCGGAACATTGAAAGCGCTCTGGGAGGATTCACTATGCAACTGGTTCAGAGCCAAAATGACACTTTTGAGAACGGACTCTTGATCATGGGAGTTAGTCGACACAGGAAGTACAGAAGGAGACGGGCAAGAGAAAGCACTGGCAAGGTCAGGTGCAGCAGAGATGGAAGGGTCGACGACAAGCTGAGTGGAAGCACGCGAAGAATATGCCTGGATAAGAGCGGTGTCAAAGAACGCCTTGAGGCGGGAATGAGAGGCGGCAAAGGCAGCGAAGGAGCAGGGCAGGTCTGTGTCGGCATGAAGACCGAGACAGCGAACAAAAGCCTTCTCAAGAACGACAATGTTGTCAAGAGCGGAGTAGTTGCGCCAGTCAAGCGACTTGCTGCGCGCCACGCCAAGAAGCTCTTGTTCAAGCTCGGGGGACTCGCCAAAGCAGAGGGAATGGGCGCGCATGAGAGCGGACGCATCAGACGGCTTGCTGTTGAGATCGCGACGATACATGTGCAAGGCGTAGTGCAACATAGAAGTGACGTCGAGGGCATGCAAGAGTTCAAGCTCCGAAGCACAACGAGAGCTGGGGGAGGAGAGCTTTTTTTTTCGCTTGAGTTGCTGTTGTGCGTTTCCGTCCTTGAGAACTGAAAGAACGCCATCGATAGAGGCACGTTCAGTGGCGCTCGGGGAAAGTTGCCGAATGATGCGGCGCACAACTATCTCTTTCGATTTGCCCTCGAGAGAGTTCTTTTTTGACGACATGTCCGGGCCAATGAATGCCTTCAGCATAGCGTCATCATCGTCGTTGCCAGCATCGGTGGTGGTGCGCGCAGTAAGCATGGCCTGATGCTGCACGTCGTCCACACGACGCAAAATATCAACAAACGAGTCAAAATGTTGCGTTGCGTCCTTGTTGAGTTCGAGCACTGTGTCCGTGGCCGTCTCACGCTCAAGAGTGCGTGCAATGGATGAAAAGTGTTTCGAGACTTCCAGCCGGCGGGAGCGCAGTATTTGTGCAGGGGCGAGACTCTGAGCTCGTAGTGCACGTGAATCAAAGAAGACACCGTTGCGCCGGAGAAGTGCTGCTGGATTGCTGATGTCGCATGCGGGGTCTCGTTCCCGAAAGTACATCAAGAGAGCAGAGATAATGGCAGGAGGTTCGACTTTGCGCCACGGATGCACTAAGACAAGGGAAGCCCACAGGTCGTCGTCAAGGACCTGTGGGATGTCGGAGTCGGAAGCGATGGAGCGCACTTGGTCCAAGCCAAAGAGGGTGCGGACTTGAGGGTGATAGACGAGCTGGCCGAAGCCAAGGTCGCAGATGCGCTTCAATTTGGCGTTTCGAAAGAGATGATGCGACAGAATTGCTTGCTTGAGCGAGTAGAGGCTGAGAAGAGGCACAAAGTGGCAGCTGGAGAGAACGATGGCGTTGATGGTCTGAAGCTGGGTGTACAGCGTGTACGCGATCCGGCCACACACGGGCTGTGGGAACGTTTTGCGGAGTTGACGGATGATCGTTTCAAGAAGTGGTTTGGTTGCAAACGTCTTGCCAGGGAGAGCCCGGCCCAGGAGCTGGTAGGCCATGATGCTTGCATTCAAATCCACGTCAGAATCGTCCAAAGGAATGTTAGGCGGAGCAGGAGGGAGAGCGGGAGAAACACGTTCGCGTTTGCCCTTCACGCTTTGCGGAGAAGGAAGCGGACGCGGCAGCAGCAAAGACGATCCGGCCCTCTGTGCAGTCTGCAAGCATGCCGACGTGGTAGTAGGAACGCTTGGGCCTGCCGCATCCTCTAGTAATGGCTGACGAGGAGGAAGTGGAGTTGATGTTGGGGTTGACGCAACGACGGATGCAGACGCGCCAGCTTGCGGCAGACGCGCCGTCGGAGACGTCTGTGGTCCCACAACAGGGATCTCCTTAAAAGGCTGTTCTTTCTTAATCTTCTTTCGGGGCATTATGTGGGAATTTGTGTGATCAGTGATAACTGAACTGTTACTGAAGAGAGTGACTTAAAAAAAGGTCGCGTATCATAACACACATTAGAGTTGCCTCTATGGACCTCCTAATAATGACGGATACATAACACATATCACGAATTACATACCTATGAATCATGATGGCTATTATACGTACATAGGGCACCCACAGGGTCAATCCTGTGTGATCTGAGCGAAAAAAAAAGAAAATGGAAAAGTATGAATTAATAGGAATCATCATTAATTTCCCGATGCAGCTCTTGTGGCCCTTGGTCACGCTGGCGCTTGCCTGCATCACCGTCGATGCGGTCCAACTGCCCTTTCGAACGTCGTTCGACGACAACTCCTGGAGGTAAGAAGTGTGTGCGAGTGCCAACCGCAAACGCCGACCGATCCCCTTTCCCACGTCAAATTAGGACCTCCTGGACTGTTGTTGGCGGCGATTCGACCGCCCCTTGTATCCCAGTAGGCTATGAGAACGCCCTTGCGTTCCAGGGCGGCGGAACAACTCGTTCAGCGATAAGGTAAAAAAAAAAAAAAAAAAAAAAAAAAAAAAAAAGTCGGTAAGACACGTCATCAACCGAATGAGATCAAAAAGCGCTCGCGCCCATTTCAGTCCACCGAACCTTCATATCGCGCAGCGCAAGTCGGCGAGGTCGTTCGTGGTCGTCGTTTGTGGGCGACGACGGGGCCGACGACGGGTTCGCTTCGCTGTTTGGAGTGGACCGACGCGTTCTGGCTGTGAACCGTTTCATTTTGAAAGAAAAAAAAAATTGGCGACCCAAGCGCTTTTTTCTTCCAAAGTGCACTGCCAATACAACGGTCGCCCTAGATAGGTTTTGGGAGGGGAGAAAGTAAAAACAAATGGTGAGTTTTCTTTTAGAATTTTGATTTTTTATGGTTTTCCCTTATTTTCATTCAGTCTCTCCCTTTGGTGCAACATCGGGGAATTGTCAAAACGCCTCGCGGATTTCCGAGAGTTCCCTCCGCTGGCTCCACACCTTCGCTTTTTGTCAGTTGACACCGTTGCAGTCAACGAGGTCGGCTAGCGTTTACACAGTCATTTTTTTTTTGAATTTTTTTTTGAATTTTTTTTTGTTTGAAACCAATATTAAAATATGAAACACCAAAGGCTCCAGTCCACTCCTTTTTCTTCAAGGGTCTTAAGCCCAAGGGATCAGCAGTCAGCACTACTTATTCCACTAAGAAATACACCACACCCTTCAAGTTTCAATAGGCTTTTCTCGACAAATCTGAATCGGCTGTCGATTCTTCACAACTCCCATGTCCTTATTTGGACAAGAAATATTCAATATACATCGTATCTTAGATCTTTACTCTCTCAGCATATCGCTTGTTACTCTCTCTCTCTCTATCACTTTGTCTCTCTCTCTCTCTATCACTTTGCCTCTCTCTCTCTATCACTTTGTCTGTCTGTCTGACTCTCTCTCTCCATAATCCATGCCACTCAACCACGGAAGCAACATTGTTGTTGAGGACTTGCGATCGCTGGTTCTCATCCTCCTGTCTAACTCTTCCTTCTCTCCAACTCTCTCCAACTCTCTCTCTCTCTCCTTAAATCAACTCTTCGTCATCATCATCGACAGCGCCACCGGACGGCATGGGAACAACTTGGTGCTCCCCACTCAGCATAGACGGCACCGCCTTGGCATCGCTACTCGTATTGGCCCCCAACATGGCTCGCTCCATTCTGCGCTGACGTTCCAGCTCCACTTCGTGTGCCTCTTCCTCGGGATCCGCCGTAAACGAGAAGACTGGCTGCGACGGTGGCAGCGATGACGCTGTTGGGGTCGTGACGGGAAGTGGTGGTACACCAGAAACAGCTGTGCGTTGCGTTTGCTCACGGTCGCGTACCCGCGCCATCTCCGCCTCGTCGTCCGTCTGAAACAACAATACGTCGCTAAATGCCATAATAGGAGCCCGTGTGGGCGGCGGCGAGCGCAGGCGAGGCTTGCTCCGACCCGTGTACTCGCCGTACTCGTCGTCTTCATCGTCGTCGTCACCATACGCGTAGTCTTCGCCACCGTCGTCGTCGTCGTCGTCGTCATCATCGTCACCACCATCGTCCGACACGTCCGCCAGCGGTGGCGGCGAGTGCATGCGACGTCGCGGTGCACCCGTGTACCGCTCACCCTCGTCAAAGTTTTCGTCGTCGACAAACACCCCCAGGTCGTCCGTCTTGTCCTTCAGGGTCTCGTCGCCCTCTTGAATAACGTCGTTGTAACCCATGCGCGTGCCCTCCGCCTCCAGTTCCGCCTTGGCCAGGCGCGCCTGCTCCGCCAAGTCGCGGTCCGACCCGCCGCCCCGGAATACCGCACCGCCGACTGTGAGCATGGCTGCCTCGCGCGCCGTGTCTTTCACCAGCGAGAACCGTCGCTGGTAGTTGTCGTACTGTCGCACACTCATGTCATGCATCTGGATCGCCTCGCCGTCAGCCGCTTCCGCATGCAACTCTTGCGTGCTCGACATCCTCTTGCTGTGCAAGGTCGTCGCCCCGCCACCATTCGCCTCCTCCTCCGCCTTTCGCCGCCGTCGACGCACGCACCAGCACACAAGCAAGATCAGCAGAATCAGCGCCACCGCTGCAACCACCCCAGCAATTATGGGAATCGAGCCGCTCACTCCCGACGACGAACCTGCCGCAACCGCGTCGGGAATGCACCAGCGCGTAATCCAGTCGACAAAACGCTCGCTGTCCAGCGTCGAGCACAGCGCCGTCAACACAGCCTGGTCGCCTCCGCTCGAGTTGGTCAGCGACTGGCATTGCGCCACATACGCCATCACTGAGTCGAGACCGTCCGCAAGCGAACTTTGCAGCGCCGTCAGTTGCACACACTGCTGCTCGTAAAAGGGCGCCGCCACCGACACGTACACACCGCAGTCGAGCGTCCCATTCACTGCATTCACCAGCGCTGCACACTCCGCATTCGCCTCCACTTCGAGCGTCGTATTCGTAAAGGGCACCGCCTCACCCGCACTACTCAGCGGCGGCAAATCCACCGGTGCATCGCTCGTCACCCACGTGGGGCTGCTGCTTGACGTCAGTCCCAGTCGTCCAATCGTGGGCGCCACCGAATCCTGGGTGTCGCTGCCTTGGCCCTCGTCAAACTTGAACAGTGACTCGACGCCCGTCGACGTACCGCTTACACGCGACCCATACTGCGCCAACAGCTGTGTGCTGTTCAGCGCCGCCGTGTCCCGCACCGTCATGTCGTCAACCTCACCCTCAAACACCCCACTGCCAACGGCACGTCGTCGTCGTCGAAGTGCCTCTGCTGGCTCGCCAAACGCACCCACAACCCAACGCGAGCCAGGCTGTAGTGCATTCGCATCGAGACTCACCGCCACGGGTCCGTGCACCGCGCGCGCCGCGTCAATCGTGTACACCTGTAGATCCGAGCCGTCGTCGAGCCACTGGAAGATCACCTGCGTCCACTCGTTCACCGCCATCGCCAGCGCCGTGTCCACGTCCGACGCCGTCGGCTGGTACTGCACGCGCAACGTCCCACCCTGATTGCTCAGCGCAAATGTCTCAGCATACGACAAGAACACACCACCTGCACCCGCCGTCTCGTTCGTGCCCCGCACATACACGGACAGCGTCATGCCAGGCGCTGCTCCGAAGCTAAACGTGTTCACCACGTTCACCGACACCGCCGAGCCTTGGCCGTCGTATCGCAGGCAGAACCCTGCGCCCGTCACGTTCACAGCCACCTCGGCAAACAGCGCCACCGACTCGCCGGCCGTCAACTCAAAGTACGGCGCAAATTGCGTCGCCAGTGCCTCGGGCGTCACCGCTGTGCCCGTCAGCGTGGTCGACGGACCCGTCCGGAAGTCGCTCGTCGCGTCCCCGTTGCACGAGCCAAACAGTCCCTCAAGCAAGACGCACTCGTTCAGGGGCACGCGCGACGTCAACGAAATGGTGCCCACGCCGAGTGTGCTGCCCACGCGAAGTACCACCAGTTGCTCGTTGCCGCCCGCAATTGTGTACTCAATCGTCTTGGTGCGGCGCAGCGTGTAGCCAGCCTCCACCGGCTGCAGTCCTACAGCAGGCGCGCCCGCCACAAGCGTCGTTGCCGTCCCATTGAGGTACACCGCACCCTCACCCGTCACTTCGACGCGAATCACACCCGCCGTCGTGTTCATCGACACCACCGCCGACGTGAGACACGACGCCTCGCCACACACACCAAAGCGCCCAGCCATCAGCACCGTGCCGCCGCGCGACAAGAAAAAGTCGCCGAGCGGGAAGAGCGGATACTGCACGCCGTGGTACGTCACAAAGGTGCCGCCAGGCGCACTCACGGCAGTCGACGTGGTCGCGTCGTCGGGCAGCCCAATCGTCGCAATGGTGCAAGAGGCGCCACTAAAACCCGTCGTACACTCGTCGCACACCTCGCTGCCACGCCAATTGCCCTCACACTCGCAAACACCCGTGTTCACGTCGCACACGCCATTTCCACCGCACACCAGTCCGTTGGTGGTGCCCTTGGGACACTCGTTTGCACAGCCGTCGCCCCAGAAGCCAAAGGCACACAGACAAAAGCCCGTGTCCTGCACCGCCGTAATAAGTGCAGGCGTCGCAAACACCTCTTCGTCGCCCGTGCACGTCGGAACGCCCACCGCGTCGCTTGACACACTCGAAAAACTGTTGCCGGTGGTGTAGCGCACCTGCCAGGCAACGGCTGGCGCCGACGCATTCAAGTGCACCACAAACGCATTGGCAACGGTGCCTGCGCGGAACGTCGTCACCTGGCCTAGCGACGCGTCGGCGCCCGTAAACCGATTCTGCGCACCCACCGCAATGGAGACCGCGTGCGCATTGTCGTTTGTGTAGCCAAACCAAACGGTGTTGACGGTGCCGTTGGAGCGCGCACAATTGACGCGCACCGTCACGGGCGATGTACCGCCCGTGATCACTCGGTCAAGCGTCGGGTTAAGGTAGTCCGTGTCGGGATTAATGGCGTCCGCAATGGGATCAAAGTAGCGTCCCTGGTTTGCAATGCACTGGATCGTACAGTGTCCCTCGCTGTAGTAGTTGGGCGCGCACACGTTGCACGAGTCCCCACCCCAGCCGGTGAGGCAGACTGTACACCCACCGCCGCCCGCGCCCGGTCCGTCCATCCAGTAGCCTTGCGATGTCGAATTGAAACAGCGACAAATGTCCTCGTTGTCGCCAACAGCCTCGCCGTGTCGACAGTGCGTCGAGCAGTCGAGTGGGAAGCCGATGTACTCGTCGAGACATCGGTCACAGTTAGGCGGCGCAAAAAATTGTCCACACTCATCGCATGCGGCGCCTCCCTTGCCATGCTCGCACACGCACTCAGGCGCCGCCGCACCCGGCAACAACGTACACACGCCCCGCCCGCTGCACGTTGGCTCGCCAGCACACACAAGCGTGCTGCAATCGTCTCCGCCAAAGCCAGGGTTGCAGATGCACTCGCTCACCGTTCCATTGCCTGTGTCCGTCACGAGACACGCACCGTGATCCGAGCAGTCCGGCTCGCCGGGACAGTCAACATTCTCGCAACGGTCGCCCGAAAATCCTTCGTTGCAGGTGCACGCGAGCACGCCCAGCACCAGACCACACGTGCCCTGGCCCGAACAGGTCGTCAGACACGACGGTCCACTGTCACACGCGTTGCACACACACACACCGCTGTCCATCGGTTCCTGCACGCCGTTACACACCGTGTCACATGCCACGCCCATGTAGCCGACATCGCAGTCGCGACACACATGCGGCTCGACGCTGCCGTCACAAGTGCCCCGTCCGTTGCAGTCAGGCGTGCCCGGACACTCGGGTGTGTTGCAGTCGTCGCCCGACCAACCTGCAAGACACATACACGTTTGCGTTCGGCCGTCGCATGTGCCGTGCCCCGAGCAGTCCTCCGTTGCGCCAGGACAGCCCGGCCGCTCACACAAATCGCCGCGATAGTCGTTGGTACACACACATACTCCCAGCGTACACGTGCCCTCGCCGCTGCACTCGGTCGTGCAGCCGGCACCGCCGTAGCACGTGTCGCAAACACACTCGTCGTTTGATGCCGATACAACACCGTTCACGCACGCCTCATCACACGCATCGCCCATCCACGGACCCACACAATTGATGCACACGGGCACTTCGCCGGAAGTGTCGCACGTTCCGCGACCATTGCAGTCGGGCGTGCCCGGACAATCCTGCTGATTGCAGCCCTCGCCGCTCCAGCCATCATCGCACACACACAGCTGCAAAGCACCAATGCACACCCCATGACCCGAACACGACACGCCCGTGCCGGGACACGCCTGCTCCTCGCACTGCGTGCCGCGGTAGCCACTCGTCTCAGACGAACACTCGCACACGCCCAGGGTGCACGTGCCTCGTCCCGAACACTCCACGTCACACGACACGCCCGAGTAGCATGCGTCGCACGTACACACCGTGCCGCCACTCGGACTCGTCCCATGATCACACGGGACCTCACACGCCACGCCCATAAAGCCAGAGGCACACTCAATGCACACCGGCTCGGCACCCGATCGGTCACACGTGCCGCGACCGTTGCACTCAGGCGCACCGGGGCAGTCGGCCGAATTGCAGTCGTTGCCCGACCAGCCATCCGAGCAAATGCACACTTGTAAAGCTCCCACGCACACACCATGACCCGAACACGACAGTCCTGACACACCCGGACATGCCTGTAGCTCGCACTGGTCGCCGCGGAAGCCGCTCGTTGCCGACCCACAATCGCACACACCCACATTACACGTACCGCGCGCCGAACACTCCACGTCGCACGAGATGCCCGAGTAGCACGCGTCGCACACACACGCGCCCGCCACAACCGTGCCAAAGGCACACGTTGTCTCGCATGCGTCGCCAAAGAAGCCCGCTGCGCAGGCGGTGCACACGGGCACACCGCCACCGGACGCGTCGCATGTGCCGCGACCGTTGCAGTCGGGCGTGCCGGGACAGTCCGCAGTGTTGCAATCGGCGTCTGTCCAACCATTGTCACATTGACACTCTTGCGTCTCAGCATTACACGTGCCGTGGCTCGAACACGACACACCGCCCACACCGGGACACCCCTGAAGCTCGCAGAGACTTCCGCGAAATCCACTTGTGTCCGACGAGCACTCGCACACACCCAAAGTGCACGTGCCTCGCCCCGAACATTCCACCGTACAACCAGCTCCCGAGTAACACGCGTCACAAGTACACACGTCGCCGCCACTCGGACTCGCGCCATTCTGACACACGTCCGCACAGGCAGGACCCATAAAGCCGACGGCACAATCAATGCACGTCGGTACGTCGCCCGCCGTGCTACACGTACCCCGGCCGTTGCAGTTACCACCGCCAGGACACACAGCCGTCGCACAATCAACGCCACTCCAGCCGACAGAACAGTCGCACTCGCCGCGCGCCTTGTTGCACACACCGTGGCCCGAGCACCCTTGCGGACAGCTCGGCTCGTCACAAAGTGCACCAGTCCAGTCGCTGTTGCACGTACACACACCCACCGAACAGGTGCCTTCGCCGCTACACTCCGTGTCACACGTCGCACCCGTGAAGCACGCCTGGCACACACACAGCCCGTCGACAACGGCACCATTCAAACACTCGCGTCCGCAATCGTCGTCAAAGAATCCTGCGTTGCACGTGCACACATGATCACCTCCGCACACGCCCTCCCCGCTGCAATCGTTGGGACAAGTCGCCACAGCGCAATTCGCACCGAAGAATCCCTCGTCACACACACATTCGCCAGTCTCGCCGTTGCACACACCCTGGCCGCTACAGCCGCTCGGGCAGACAGCTTCGCTGCACAGCGTCCCCGACCAGCCATCGTTACAGCCACACACGCCCACTGAACACGTACCGTGACCGCTGCACTCCGAGTCACAACCGGCACCCGCAAAACATGGGTCGCACACACATATACCCTCGCTATTGGCCGACCCCGACACACACGGCTCGTCGCAGCCCGTGCCCATCCACGTGGGATCGCACGACACGCACAAGCTTGTGAGCGCATCACATGTGCCCTGTCCCGCACAGTCAACCGTGCCTGGGCAATCGGGCGTCGCACAATCCGAGCCGGTCCAGCCAAAGGTACACAGGCACGCGTGCGAATTGCAATCACACGCACCGTGGCCCGAACAGTCAACGCCGCCCGTACCAGGACACGCCGCAATCTCGCACAAACTGCCGCGCCACCCTTCCTCACAATCGCACGCCGTGCCCAAGCCATTGCACACGCCGTGACCCGAACACTGATCACCGCAACGATCGCCGCCGAAACAGGCCGCACAGCTGCACGTGTCCACATCGAGCGCCGTGCCGCCATTGAGGCAACTCTGTTCACAGCCGTCTCCCAGCAACTCCGACGACGCACACGTGCACACTGGCTCAAGAGCCGTTGCCGAGTAGGCACACACACCACCCGAACACGCCGTTGGACACGAAGGGGTTGCACAGTCAACGCCCGACCAGCGCGCATCGCAATCGCACTGCCCGCTCTCCGACACACACGCGCCGTGGGCCGAACAGTCGTTGGGACACGAACGAGTCGTGCACAACGTACCACTCCAGCCATTGTTGCACGTGCACGTTGTACCCCCACTGCACACACCCTCGCCGCCGCACTCCACGTCGCAGCCAACCCCGCCGTAACATGGATCACACACGCACACACCCTGCGTCACCGTACCACGGTCGCAGACGGTGCCGCAGTCGGCGCCAACTCGATCCGCCGGACATCCGGTGCACACGGGCGAGGTCTCTGTCGCGCCATCGCATACGCCCACACCACTGCAATCACCCGGGCACACTGGCGTATTGCACGCCACACCCGTCCAGCCGGCGTCACACACACATAATCCCGACGAGGGCACACACGAGCCATGGGCGGTGCAGTTGCAGGCGGGCTCGAGACACAGCGTTCCCGTCCAGCCAGGCGCACACACACACGCACTCGCATCACAACTGCCGTGTCCACCACACTCCGTCTCGCATTGACTGCCGCTGCGGCATGGGTCGCACGCACACGTTTCGTTGCCCTGACACGTGCCCGCCCCCGAACAGAGCGGCGCGTCCGCACAGCCACAGTCCGTACACAGACACGCGCCAGCATAGTCGCACTCGCTGCAACCCACACACGTATGTTCGCAATCCACACCACCAAACCCAGCGTTGCATACACACTGGCCAGTACTGTCACACACACCGTTGCCGTTTGTGCACGCCGTCGCGGGACAGTGTATCTCGCACGTCACTCCCAAATAGTCGGCGTCGCACACGCACGTGCCGTTCGCCCGTGGCGTGCCGTTACCATTGCACACGGGTCCGGTCAGACACACCGACCCGTCACCTCCAACACCCGCACCCACGCCACCTGCCGCACCGCCGGTCGCTAGGATACTCACACCCAAATAGGCAAATGCATCACCAGGCGCAAATACCGCCACGCGCCCGCCTGCACCGCCCGCTCCCTGTTGCGCTCCCGAAACACCACCAGCGCCACCGCGGGCACTCACCGTGCCGTACCCAACAATCTCAAGGGCGTCGAGCCACGCCGAACCACCACTCCCACCGCCGCCGGCCGCGGTGGCCGCGACACCATCTACATTCACTTGTCCCTGCACGTCAATGCGTGTCTCCGCGACAACATGAACGGCGGCGCCACCGTCGCCACCGCCCGTTGGACCGCCACGACTGCCCGCAAGCAAAGGCTGGCACGCCACTCCGTACGTGCCGCCCACGGTACCTGCCGACTGCGAACACCCCACGCCGCCAACACCGCCGTGTCCCGCACCCGAACCTCCGCTGCATCCGCCCCCGCCCCCACTGTTGGTGGCGGGCGCCGTGCCGTCCACATCGCTTGTGCCACCTAGCGTTCCCTGGCGTTCAATCGACAGCGTTTCCGTGTACACCGTCAATGGATCGCTGGCAGTGCACACACCCGCATGCGCAACGCGTACCGTCCCTGCACGAATCGTACCCTCGACCGTCAGCGTGCCCGATACCACCAGCGACGTGGCAAATGCATGGCTGTTTGCGGCCAGCGTCAGCGTACCAGCCACTTCGAGACGGTCCACGCCGCGCAAATTACCCTGCACATCCCACGTGCGTGACACAGGCACAGTCGCGGTCAGACTTGCACGGGCACTTGCCGCCGAGTCAAACACCAGCTCGCCCGTCGCGGCAACCGTCACGTCCACGCCGCGCACCAGGCCAAAGGTAAATATCGTGCCAGCGTCGACAATCACGCGGGAGCCACTGTCGTCACCCCACACCTCGTCGACGTCCATCGACGTGCCCTGCACCGTGGCCTGGCCCAAAAGCACAAGGCTCACAAGGCCCACACCTGATTCAAGCGCCACAGTACGTGTCAGGCCTGCATTGCCATTGTCAATTGTCACCTGCGACGCGTGCGCCTCATACACAGTGCCGCCGCCGCCGGACTGCGCCGACGCGCCATGCTGACCACCCAAAGCGGTGAACTGTCCGTACCAGCCGGAGCGGCCACGCGTCACCGTCAGCGACACACGACCACCCGAGCCACCGCCACCTGTCGTCTGGCCCAGACCACCGTCGCAGCGAAGTACACCTCGGCCAATCAGTGACGAGGCACTCACCAGCACAGAACCACCGGCACCACCACCGGCACGATTGGAAGAGGCAGCCTCGCCTTGCGCGCCAAGTGTACCATCCACGCGAACCGTGGTGGCATCAACTCGAATCGCTCCGCCTCCAGCACCTCCACCCGAATTGCCTCCACCGCTGCCCACCGTCACGGGCGTCACCATGGAGCCATACGCAATACCGGCAGCAGGCGAGCCCGTCAACGAACCACCTTGAGACCCGTGACCACCACCACTGGCATTCGTGCCGTCGCCACCCGCACCACTGCCAGACTGAGCCGCGTCCCCACGACCGTCCGCCTCAATGGTCGCGGTTGCCTCGACAACAATACTCTCTGCGCGCACATGCATCTGCGAGACACTCAGTGTCGTGCCGTGACGCACGTCAAGCAGCGACACCGACAGTGACATCGCATCGCCAACGAGCGACACCGTTGCCGTCGACGCAAGCGTCAACGACGACAGCACAATCGCACCGCCGTTGGTGGTCGCCTCCATCTCGACTGTTGCGCCCCGGCTCACCATCACATGATCCCACTCTAATATTTGCCCCAACAACGACAACGTCACGCCGTCCACCACACTCGTCAGGTGCGGCAAGTGCAGCAGCCCATTGTCGAGCACATTCACGTTAACTCGCAGCGCTTGGGCAAGTCCATTCACCACCAGACGCTCCGAGGCGGCCACTTGAATCGAAGCAGTCGTGTCGCCCGACAGTGTCGTCACCGTCAGAACCGTTGAAGCATCCGCAAGTGTCACCGCAGCCGCACCGCCCAGATACAGAGCGTCGTAGGTGCCGCTTGACATTTCTGTCGTTGCCGAGGCGCTCGTACGTCCTCCATTGTCGACGATGACAACCGTCACGGACTCGTGTTGCAGCGCCACCGTGCCCGCTGCTCCATTGTTCGACGTGCCTGCACCGCCATACGCCGTCTGCAAACCAGCGTAGGCAAGAAGCGTCGTGGCGCGCAGCGACACTCGGCCGCCTCGACCACCATTGTCGCCCGCACCACCGTCCGCACGAATCTCACCAGACCAGCCGTCCACTTGAGCGGCCGTTAGCCACACCGAACCGGCATGGCCTCCGTCGGAGCCACCGGCGGTCGCCGAGATGCCACTTGCACTCACAACACCATTGATGCGAACGAGCGTGCCCGCATGAACCGCAATCGCACCGCCACCCGACCCGCCCGACCCACCCGAGCCGCTCGCGCCCAGCTGTGTCGGCTCCAGCACAGAGTCTGTGCCTGCACCACCCTCACTGCCCAGTTCCACACGTCCGCCGTGCTCCACCGCAAATGTACCGCATGTCACGGCGAGCGACTCGACTCCGACGGCGGTTAGCGTCGCGCCAGACTCAATCAAAATCGACGCGACCGTCAGCTGTGCCGTCGCCGCACCGTGTCCCATCCGAGCGCCGTCCACGAGACGAAGCTGTGCGTACGTCGCATTGCCATCCAACAAGACGTTGGCCGCCGCGCCCACCGTGAGGTATCGCAACGTGCTCGAAATAGCACCAGGCGTGAGCACATTGTCGCCAAGAAGGCGTGCCGTCGAAGGTAGCATGAGTGTCGCCGAAGCGTTGGTCATGCGGAAACGTACGCCACCCACAAACGGCACGTCGTCCGTCTGTTGCACCATCAGCGTGTGCGTCCGATCAAGACGAAACATTCCCGTGCCGTCGCCGCCAAGGTGCTGCTCAATGCTGAGCGACGCCGTTTCGTCCGCAAGCAACACATCTGCTCCTCCGCGCAAATACAGCGCTTGGTACACACCCGCCTCGAGTGGCGTCGTGGCATTCGTGTTCAAACTCGCACGATCAACCACCACCACGGGCGATTGTGCGCCCGTCTTGGTGTACACCGTGCCCGCTCCACCGTCGCTCACACCGCCCGTGCCACCCACGGCCGTCAAAGTTCCCTCAAAGGTGCCCGATCCCGCAACAATAGCCACGCGACCTCCTGCACCGCCAAAGGTACTCTCGGCCGCACCATCGACACGCACCGCACCGTCACCAGCAATTCTGCCTGCTTCGACAAAGACCGAACCGCCCGCGCCACCGCCGTTAGCCTCGCCGGATGCCAACACGGAGCCATCAAGCTGGAACAGTTCACACACATCGACATGTACGACGCCACCGCCATTGCCACTTTCACCTCCTTCACCACGCGTCTCCGGTGCCGACATCGATCCGAACGCGTCCGCACCGTCCGCGGCGCCATTCGCGCCGTGAGCCGCTCCACCGTTGACGCGTGACACAGCTGTGTCACCGCTTCCACGCGCGTCCACAACAGCCTCAGGCTCGAGCCACAGCCGCTGTGCCTCAAGTGTCAACAGACTGCCCGACGTGACCAGGGACGATCCCTGTTCGAGGTGCATCTCATTTGTGCTCACTCGCAGGTGTTCGCCCAGTGCATGCGTCAACGTCAAGGTCGCGTCCCCACCCAAAGTCAGCGAAGCAAAGGTCACATTGCCCGCTTCGGTAGCGTGCTGAACGATGCTGCCACCGTTCTCCTCGACGCGCGTTGTCGCTGTCAGCGCAACATCAAGCGCCGTCAACACAGTCAGCTCACGCACACCAGTCAGGCAACCCTGCCAGTCATTGGCGGCGGAGGTGAAGCGCACGTGCGGCGGCAATACCAGCTCGCCGCCGTCCTCAACGTCCAGGCGCCACGGGATGTTTACCGTCAGCGACGTTTGCGTCTCGTGTCCAAGGCGCACACGCTCGCTTGCCGACACCACAAGTGTCGCCGTGCCAGCGCCCGTAGCCGTTTTCAGCACATCCAGAGTTGCATTGCCTGCCACACTCAGGACGGCCGTGCCCTGCAGCACAATATGGTCCACTTCCATTGAGTCCAGCGACGTCTGCACTCCGGGCCCAAGCGTCACGCGTTCTGCATTGTCGACATAGAGCCAACGTACTGTGGGCACCAATTCGCCGGCGACAAGAGCGCGCGCGTCCACACCACGTGGCGTATTCTCAAGGTAGACCGTGCCGGCCGCTCCTGCTGCTCCTGCCGTATCGCCACCGTACGCCTCCCAGCTGCCATGGTAGCCGCTGCTCGTGCCGTTCAGCAAGAGCGACACGCGACCACCCGTGCCGCCAAGTGTGCCACCCACGCCGCCCGTTGCCGATATTACACCGCTCGGCATGCCGCGGAGGGACGTCGCCGTCAACAGTACCGCACCCCCGTCGCCGCCACTGGTCGCCGCAACACCACCCGCCGACGTCAGCATCCCGTCCACTTGAGCCTCTGTGGCCACCAACAGTCGGAGAACTCCGCCGCCAGCACCACCCGATCCGGCGGCCGTTGGCCAACGCACCGATGTGAATGCCGAATTTACGGGAACCGTCGAGCCGCGCGACACGGTCGAAATAGACCCGTCCACAGCAACGACAAGAGCGTTCGCCTGCACCACAAGCTCGTCGGCATACACATTTGCGCTGCGTCGCACCTCAAATGTGCCCACCTTAAGAAGCGCACCGCCATCGTCAACTGTCAGCGTTGAGCTTGTCTCCAGTCGTAACAACGCCATCGACACAAGGCCCGTCGAGTTGCCAAGTTCCACTTGGACACTGCCGTCCAGCGTCAAATGCGTCACGCCCGTGAGCGTGCCACGGAACGCATACGGGGCAGTCGGAACACGAAAGGTCGTGTGCGCCGGAAGCACGAGCGCCGCATCAAGATCCACCTCAAAGACCACTTGAGCATCGGTAGCCGTCTCGGCATGCATCGTTTGCAGACGCTGTACATGTAGCCAGCCAGTGCCGTCGCCCGTGAGCAGACGCGCCTCAAGCACGTCGCCCTCGAGAGACGAATGTACCTCGACAGCCGCACCGCCCACAATCGATAGCTCGTCAAAGACATAGCGTGCGGGTGTCACGGCCGCTCCGTTCACGCGCGTCGCCGTATCGTTGAACGCATGGACGACACGCAATGCCGAACCACCACCGTCGACACGCAAGAAATTGCGAGTGATAAGCGAGCCGGCCTCGACGTACTCACGATAAAGCGTTCCCGCACCGCCCTGTGACTGTCCACCGCTGCCACCCGCACTCGAGTACGTACCCGAGAAGGTCAGCAGTCCTGTCGTCAACACCGCAATGCGTCCACCCGAGCCACCGCCCGCCGAGCCACCAGGGGCCGCGCCGCCATCCGCAGTCACAGTGCCCACACCCGCAAAATTCACCGCCTCAATAAAGACACTGCCGCCCGAACCGCCCCCACCCGATCCGGTGGCAGGCTCACCCTGTACTGTCAGCGTGCCGTCGACAGTCATTCGCTCGGCGACTGTCACCCGCACAGCGCCGCCGCCTGTGCCACCCGTGCCACCACCGCCGGCACTGCCAGGCAACACAGGCGCATACAACGATCCGTATGCGTCACCGCCCACACCCGACAAACTGGCACCACCTGCCGACGCGTGTCCTGCGCCATCGCCCGTACTTGCCCCATCACCCAGGTGGGTCGTCGTCAGTCCATTCCCTGACATGTCCAGTGACGCACTTACATCAATAGTCACTGTAGTGGCGCTCACCGTGAGCGTGTTCGCTGCCACAAGCGTCGACCCTTGCTCCAGCGACAGTTGTGCCACATTGAGGGTGTGCGGACCCACCGTAAAGGTGAGTGTGCCCGTCTCGCCCACGGTCAATTGCGCCAGGCGCACCTCACCCGTGGCAGTCGCCTCCTCCCCAACTCTTGCCATTGCACCAACCGTCACCGTGCGTCCCGTGTCCACTACGAGCGAGACCACCCCCTCGATGTAGCCGTTAAGGGTCACGAGGCTCGACGTGCTCACAAGCACGCTGCGCGGAAGCGTCAGCGTACCATTCACATCGACCGTCACGCGCGTGTCCAACACCATCTCGGACTCAGCACCCTCCACCGCCTCAAGAGTCACCGCCTGATCCGTGCGTACATGGATGAGACCAGTGCCGTCGCCACACACATCTCGCACGTCCACCACTACGTTGGCGCCCGTAAACTCGATGGCTGCCTGACGCACAAGACACAGCTCGTCGAACGCGTTGGTCCACTCGTCCACCAACACCGTTTGCGTCACTGCACCCAGCGACTGATCAATGGCCAGACGACGGAACACCACCTCGTCACGCGTGTCCGCCACATACACGGTGCCCGCACCACCGCGTGTCGACGTGCCCGAACCACCAGAGTCACCACCAAGGGCGGCGTACGTGCCGGTAAAGGTCCGAGCATCTGACGCCACGTGCACCGCTACACGGCCGCCCGCACCACCTCCAGTCGCGACGCCCGCATCGCCCGCACCACCCGATGCGCTCACCAAACCAATGCCACTCAAAGCCTCAGTCGTGAGCCACAATGAACCACCGCTGCCGCCGCCACCCGACGAACTCGCCGCGGCCGCAGCTCCATCACTCGACAGTGTGCCATCAACGACAATCTCTGAACCAGCTTGCACGCGCAAAATACCACCTCCAATGCCGCCCGCTTGCGCGCCGCTGCCGCCCGCACTTCCCGATAGTGACGGCGCCGTCATCGAGCCGTACGCGACGCCACCTGCCGTGCCCGCGTTTGAGCCAACGCCACCCGTTGAAGCGTGTCCGCCGCCCGCGCCACCTTGCGTTCGCGACGTTCCTTCGCCCAAACCCGAACCAAGCGCCACGCCAAGTCCATCAGTGTTGATCCTCGCACCCGAGTCGACCACAAGCGTGCCCACCGTCACATTGAAGTGACGCGCCACCACACTCGCATCGTGGTTTACATGCCACTCACTCACGGTCAATGACGCCTCCATGTCGCTCGCAAACGTCACCTGACCCGCTCGCTTCACGGTCCACTCCGAAAATTGCAGCGCGCTCGCGGGGGTCGTCAAAGCACCCGGCGGCGACGTCTGACACGTCGCCTCCACCTCCATCGTGGCAGTCGCGCCCACACGTAACTGACGCACGCCGTCAAGTCGACCGGCGAGCTGCAACGCAGGCGTGAGCGTGCCTGAGAGCGTCAGACTCGACGCAGCAGTGAGTACGCCCCCGTCGCGAACGTGAACGTTGACGGGCGGCGCCGCCCACGCGTCGACGGCCGCCACGAACGTCTGGTTGGCGTTCACCGTCACGAGTCCCGAACGATCACCCGTAATGGTGGTCGCCGTCAACGTCGCCGCGGATCCGTCCTCGTCCACCTCGATGTGCGCGCGTCGCTCGAGATGTAACACGTCAAAGGCATGTGCTGTCACCGTCGAGTTGGAGCCAAGAGCAACGGTAAGCGCCACAGATCGATCGGCATTGTCAACACGCAGCTCACGATGTGCCACAATAGCTCGCTTGTCTTCAAGGTACACCGTGCCAGGACCCCCATCACCACCCGTGCCGCTGCCCGCTCCTCCTATTGCTGACAAGGCAAAGTCGGTGCTGGCAGGTGTCGCACCAGCCACCACAATGGCAATGCGTCCCGCCGAACCACCACCACCGCCGCCCGTACCCCCCGCACCGCCGTCTACGCTGACTGCGCCAAAGCCAGTCACCAAGGGTGCCGTAACATACACACTACCGCCACTGCCACCGCCCGCATTGCTCGCAATACTTGCGGGAGCTCCGCCCGCACACGTTATCGTCCCATCAAGGCTCAGCTCGACCGCCACATCCACAAGAACACTGCCACCTCCCGCACCACCAGTCTGTGCACCGCTTCCCGGTGCACCCGCACCGCCGTCCAGCACAGGAGCGTACAATGTACCGTGCGCCACACCGCCCGCAACAACCCCACTCGAGGCGGTGCCGCCGCTCGACGCGTGTCCTGCGCCCGAACTTGTTCCGCCCGCAGCGCTCGCCGTGATCTGCTCCGCCGTGGTCACAGTGCCAGACACATCCAATGTGTCACCCAGCACACTCAGTGACACACACGTGACCGTCGCTCCGTGTTCAACATACGCAGAGCCCACGTCGAGCGTCACCCGACCCGCCTGCATTGTGGCGCCGCTCGACAAATCAAGCGAGGCGAGGCGCAGCGTGCTCGCAGCACCCACAAACACGTTTGTATCGTTCTGTGCCAGGGCATTATGGCCCGCATCGCCCAGAACAAACGCACGCGACTCCTCCACGAGCATGTCGACGACACCGCTCAGACGACCGTGCAACGTCAGTCCGTCAAATTCGGCGGCCACACGCAACGTCGTCGCCATCACTGCCTCACCGTCCACGTCCACAATCAGGTTTGCTTGCAGTCGCGTGACGGTGCGCGCCGACGTTCGCGTCTCCACACGCACCACTTGTTGCGCATGAACCTGCAATTGTCCCGACCCGTCACTCACCAACGACGCAATGGTCACGTCGGTCGCCACGGCATCGTTCACAAACTCGAGACTACCGCCACGCAGCAGCTCGACACGGTCAAAGGTAAATTCACGCACACCTGTCTCGTCCACTGTGACCACCTGCGACACGGCACGACCGCCATTGTCAATGCGTAGTTCGCGCTCCTCGCCTGTGCTTAGATACACCGTGCCGGCGCCTCCTGCACCGCCATTGCCAGAACCCTCTCCGCCAAGTGCGGTGTAGGTACCGGTGAAGGAATTGCTCTGAGTCGCCACCACCGCAATGCGACCGCCCGCTCCGCCACCAGAGTCAAGACCATCACCAGCGGCTCCCGTCGCGTCCAATGTGCCAATACCCGTCAGCACGGGCGCAGTTACAAACAGACTGCCTGCCGAACCACCGCCGGCCCCCGTACCATTCATGCCTACACCAATGGCACCCGACACCGTCACGGTACCATCCACTCGAACAGTGCCGCTCGCATCGATGCGAACAATACCACCACCACGACCGCCTTGTGCCAGGACACCTTCGCCATCGCCGCCGTGGCTACCCGCCGACGAGGGTGCCAACATCGAACCGTGCGCCACACCACCAGCGAGCGCTCCACCCGCCGCTGCAGTACCTCCAATAGACGCGTGGCCTCCGCCGCTGCCGCCCACGCCCGCGCTGTCGACACCCCGACCAACGGCACTCTGGCCGCCACGACCAGCCGCCGTCAGTATACCCCCGCTTTCAATAAGCACGTCCGTGGCCGACACATTAAAGAGATCGGCCGCCACGGTGGCGCCATGGCGCACCGTCAGCGTGCCCACCGATAGCTGCAAGTTGCTCTCCACGGTCACTCGGCCCGTGCCACTCAGCGTCATCGTTGCAAACAAATGAGCACCCGCGCCCGGCATGTATTCCTCAATGCCACTTTCGGCAAGCGAGCCAAGCACAAGCGAACCGCCGCGAATCACCGACAGACTGCGTGTGCCCAACAGCGTGCCCGACAACAACAAGGTGGTGCCATTCACAACTAGCGTCGGCGGCACCACCAGAGTCGCGCCCAAATCCACCTCGAGATTGACACTGGTATGCAACGCACCGCCACCCTCGTCCGTTGCCTGCAAATGCAGCGCCTGGCCAGGTGTCGCATGCACATGTCCCGTGGTATCGCCAACCACCGAAAGTGTGTAGAGTGCATCGCCCGAATACACCAAGCGCGCTCCACCGGCCACCACCAAGGCATCCAGGGTGAAATTGGTCACACCCGTCGACTGTACCAACGTCACTTCGGTCGTTGGTGCACCGCCATTGTGCACCGACAGGTACTGATGGTCGCTGGCCGTGAGCAAATCCGATCGAATATAGACGGTTCCCGCCGCTCCGGCCGTCCCCGTGCCCGACGTCACTCCACCACTCGCACCAAAGGTTCCCGTAAAGTCGCCCCAGCCACCTTGCAGTCGCACTCCAATGCGTCCACCACTGCCACCATTGCCGTCGCCCGACGCTTCGCCACCACGTACGTCCAGCACACCAATGCCAGACAGCGTCTGAGCGTCCACATAGAGAGAGCCGCCACTACCACCGCCCGCATCGGCCGCACTGCCGTCAGCCGCGGCCGCCGTCACCGTGCCGTCCACCGTGACCGAACCCGACGCAGTCACACTCAGCATGCCACCGCCAGCGCCACCAAGGGCACCGCCAGCCGCGTTGCCTCCGCCACTTCCCGCATCCACGGGCACAAACACATCGCCATAGGCGGCAGCGCCTCCAGCATGTGACGCACCACCACCGCCATTGGAGCCCGCACCGCTGCCCAACTCGGCGGCCGGGCCAAGCTCCGCCGCGCTGAGTGTGGCACCCGAACGCACCGCCAGACTGTCGGTGAACAGAGTCGCCTCGGCCGTGACAAAGCGCGAAAGGTAATTCAACGTGGTCGACGTGCCCACCACAAGGCTGGTCGCCTGATAGGTGATTGTCGAGCCTTCGCGTGCCAAAAACGCATTGAAGACTAGTTCGCCGCGTGGCGACGCCGCTGCATACACTCCCTCGACAATCTGAGCAGTGCGTGCGGTCGACGCCACCGCCAGAGTACGCCATGTGGCCACCGTAAAGTCGTGAACGCCACTCATGGTTCCCGCCAGGGTAAAGGACGCGCCCGTAATCGTGGTGGTCGCCGGGAAGCGCACCTCCGCATCCTCGTCAACGACAAACGACGCGGGAATGCGCGATATGCGCGTCGTCGACTCTGTCGTGTCCACATTCACCACAACATTGTTCAGAACGTGTACGGTGCCGCTCATGTCGCCCATCAAGCTTGAAATGCTCATGGCGTTGTCCACGGATGCCGTCGCGTTGACGGCAACAACCGGCGCGGTGGGGCCCGACAGTTGCTCCAGCTGCAGCTGCGCCAGGCCATTAAGGTGCAGCTGCGACAGTTGAACGGTCGTTGCGTTGCTAATAATCGTGCGGCGACTCGTCGCCAGACCAGCATTGTCTACGTGAAGCACCGACTCGACAACAGCACCGGTGCGCGTCTGTTGGTAGCCCGTGCCTGAAGCACCTGGTGTCGCGCTCGCCGTGCCGCCGTGCACCACAAACGTACCACTCCACGCGGGAGCCGAACCGTCGAGAACCACCGCCGCTCGGCCACCCGAACCACCGCCACCCGTGCCGTCTCCAGCGCCTCCTGTCACACTCACAACGCCCGTGCCGCTCAGCGCGTCGCTACACACAATATAGACACTGCCACCAGAGCCACCGCCGTTGTTCGACGTGGCGCTGGCGGCCTCTCCGTCACTCGACACCTTGCCGTCGAGCACAAGGGTTTCGGCGCTCACCGAGAGTACACCTCCTGCACGCCCTGCGCCTATACCCCCGCTACCGTCGCTGCCGTGGCTGACGGGTGCCGTAAACGACCCATACGGTTCGTCCGTCAGCGACTGTCCGCCATACGCTCCGCCCGTCGTCACACCATTGCCCAGACCGGTCGCCGAGATCTCACCGGAAGGATCTACCTGAAGCGCCACAACGCCAAGCGAGAGCCAGGGCGACACAATGGCACCGCCGTAGCGCACGCGCGTGTACACCGAGTCAAGAATCATCGCCTCGACCGTGCCACTCTCAAAGGTCACCACGCCACCGTCGCCCACGAGGAGCGTCGGCATCTTGATCGAACCCACCGCCTGCGTGACGGCCGTTGACGCCGTGCGCGCCGTCGCCTCAAACAGCACCTCGGCCCCACCATCGACATCAATCGAGTTGACGCCACGCATCATGCCGCCCAGTGAAAAGGCAGGTGCAGGCGTGCGGCGTACATGGAGTGCCGGCGGAAGGAATACCACAGACTCGGCAGCAATGCGAATGGCACACGGCAGCGCGAATGCCACACTCGTGTCCACGCCTCCAGTCACTTGAAGAGCCACCGTTTGGTTGGTCGGGACGAACAAGACACCGCTGTAGTCGCCGGTCAGCTCGGAAATGGACGTCGAGGCCAACACGTACGGCACAGGAATCACCGTCACATGCGAGCCACCACGAATGTCGACGCGGCCCAAGTCAAGCACGTCGTCACCCGAGGCTGGCAAGAGCACGGTCGCAGCGGAAGTACTTGTACCAGCGTTATTGATGAACACTCGCTGTACCGTGCTGCCATCCGTCGTCTGAAAGCGCTCATAGGCGGTGCCCGATGCACCCGCTTCATTGCCACTCGCACCGCCTCGCACGTCAAGAGCCCCCACAAAGGTCGTCGACGAAAAGGGTGTCACCATCGCAACGCGACCACCGCTGCCACCACCGCCGTTCGCACCATCACCTGCACCGCCACGTGCCACCACACGTCCGTTGCCGGACATGCCACCGGCACTCACGTACACACTGCCGCCACTTGCGCCGCCGCCGTTGTTCGTACCATCCGCACCGTCCGCATTAAGTTCGCCGTCAATGCGAACGTCGCCTCCGGCGCTCACAAAAATAACACCTCCTCCAATCGCACCGGTAGCACCCGAGCCCACGCCGCCGGGACTGCCAGGCACCAAAGGCGTCAAAATGTTGCCATGACCTGCTCCACCTAAACCGCCCACACCGGCGCCGCCTTGGCCGCCGTGCGCTCCACCGCCGCCCCCAGACACAGCGTCGGCGCCCGCGCCGTACGCACTCGTGGCTCCACGTCCTGCCACGGTCACCGTTGCATCCGATTCAATCGTCAGCGTCAACACGTTCACCTCGATCAAGTCACCGGATACCACGGCACCCGTCTGGACCACCAGAGACGTGCCCGTCAGCGTCGCATTGCTCATCAGACTCACTTGTGCACCACCCGCAACCGTCAGCGACGAAAAAGCAAAAGCAGTTGCCGCGTCACCGCCAATCAGGTAGGCATTCACACGTCCGGGTGTCGTGAGCGACATGCTCACAGCTTCGCCAACGGTCAGCACCGACGGCACAATCAGGTCACCCCGAATGTCGTAGCCGGCACTCGAGGCGAGCGTGAGTGACACCCCCACCGACAACAAATTGGCCGTGGAGCCGTCGGGAATGGTCAGTCCACAGGTCATTTCGCTTGTGGCCGCCGTCATCGCCGACACCGTAAAGGTCTGCTGCAAAGCGCTCAGCGTTACGCGACAGCTGCGCTCGTCGGCATACAGCTGTTGAGCCGTCACCGACGATACAATGTCGCCCAACACGATGCGTGCACCGCCCACCAATGACAGGGTCGTCAACACAAGGTCGCCGCCGAAAAAGTCCACAACAGTCGAGCCAACCGCAAGACTGTCGGCATTGTCGACATACAACGTCTTGATGCCCTCCTGTTGTTTCTCCACAAAAACGGTACCGCCCGCACCGTAGACGTAGCCTTCGCCACCCTCGGCAAGAATCGAGCCGGTAAAGAGGTACGACTCGGCAACGTTGATGTTGGCGCGACCACCGCCACCACCGCCACCCAGACCCGCGGCATTTCCACCACGCACATCCAGTTGTCCGCCTCCCGCAAGTGTCACTGTCTGTACCGTCAGCGACCCACCCGCACCACCACCGCTGTTCGACGTCCCCTCGCCGCCGCGCACGTCAATCACACCGTCCACATAGAGACGCACGAAAATCGACAGACGAATCTGTCCACCGCCACGTCCACCGTTAGCACCGCCGCCGTGACCTCCGTAGCCCAGCGGTTCGTTGATCGTGCCAAACGAAACGCCTCCCACTAAAGCATCGGCGCCAGCACCACCTTCGCCACCGTGACCACCGCCCGAGCCCGACAGTGTCGACGCAACACCATCGCCGGCAGACACCACCGGTGAGCCAAGTTGACGGCCTTCAATAATTACCTGACCACCATCGAGAACCACAATCTCTTCGGCGGTCACGACAGTGTCGACCGTGCCCGTCGTGTCGCCAAGGAACGTCAAAGTCGCTCCGTCACGCACCAGAATCATGTTGAAATCATAGCTCTTTGCCACAAGAAAACAACTTTCGCCGGCCGTCAACTCGAGCTCCAACGAGTCCTCCCCATTCGGGCACTCCACCCCCGACAAAAAGCTCGCGTACACATGCGGCGTTGGGTCGCCAATTGTCGAATTGAGTGCGGCCACAACTGTCGCCGTGATCGTCACGGTCGACGCCGCCTGAAGAGTGTCCACCTCGAGAGTGACCGGTCCCGGCGAGGCAAGCAGCGATGTCGTTGAGTTCGCCAAAACACTTGCAAAGGCAAACGTGCCTGCCGACGCGCCGCTCGTATGTGCCGTCGTGCCCATCGACAGCGTCGCGCCATGCTGTAGCACCACGTCGTTCACACCCGACAGTGCTGCGCTGCGATCCACCGACAACACAAGCCGTTCGCCGCGCAGCGTCAGAGCCGCCGCGAGAGACACCGTCGCCGTGTCGTACGCGTACACCGAGAACGGCAGCGTCAACGGATCGCCCGTGCCCAACGTGGCCGACTGCTCGCCGAGCAAGTGCAACGCTCCTTCGCCCGCACTGCCGCTCACTGTCGTCGCCGAAAACACCGCAGTTCCATTCAGCGCGTCTCCCTCGACCACGAGATGGCCGCGAACGTCCAGCGTACCAAATGCAACGACGGGACGCAATGGGTCAAATGGGAACCAGGCGCGGGCACTGTCGGTCGTGACGGCAAGCGCAGCATTCACAACAATAGCCGTCGAACTGGGCCGCGCACGTCCATTGTCCACAACCAGTCGTCGCCCAGCGTCACCGGCACCCTTCACCTGTTGCAAGACGAGTCCCGGCCCGCCCGTCTCTACGCGACTCGCGCCGCCCACCGACACAAACTCGACGGCCCACTCAGTGGCAAGTGCCGTGTCCGTCTCGACATAGATGAGACCGCCGCCACCGCCACCGCCGCCAGCATCGAATACCGTCTCGTTGATGAAGCCGCTGCCGCCACTGGCATCAACATGTCCTCGTCCGCTCATGGACGCAGCCGAAATCTGAATGGATCCGCCACTGCCACCACCGCCGCCAGAGGCAAGCGCCGCTTCGCCCACCGCCGAAATGCGTCCGTTCACGGCAATGTCACCACCGGCCACAATTGACAGGTAGCCGCCGCCCGCACCGCCAACCAGAGAGCCGCCGCCGCCGCCACTGCCAAACGCCACGGGCGCAAACACGTCGCCATAGGGTTCGCCGTGAACGCTCGTTCCACTACCCGCGCCACCCACACCACCGTGCGAGCCCCCCGAGCTGCCCAGCACGTCGGTCACACCTGCACCGACACCCACGCCCGCAAGCTCGCCACCGCCGTCCACGGAAATGGACGCCGAGGCAGCAACGCTAACACTGAGGGCACTCGCAATAGTCAGACGGCGACCCACAATGCGCGACTCGACTGCAAGCGACGTCACGTCTAGAGTGTACTCACTCTCCGTACGGTTCATGGTCAGCACCGAGTCGCCCTCGACGCTGAGCGATTCAAACGCAACGCGAGCTGCAACTGCCGACGTCAGCAGTGGCGCCACAGCGCCCGACGGGCCCACGTCCACATGGGAGTTTTCCATCGTTAGATTTTGTGCGCCCACCACCGTGCCGTCTATCACACTCACATGGTCGAGTAAACGTACGTCGTTCGGACAGTAAAATACACCATTCGACTCGACTGTCATGGCCACCGGCAGGTAGAGCGAAGTTTCCAGCGAGCTCAGCACGCGTGCAATATCGGGCTGGAACAAGAAGAAACTCGACGAGAAGGAGGTAAAGGCGGACACAAATATGCGCGCACTGTTGTCGCCTGACAGTTGCGTCGCGACCAGCGTGGCATTGTCGCTGCCCAAATTCAGCTGTGCGGCGCCCGTCATGTTCACCAGCGCAAACGTGTGGCTGGTCGACGACGTGCCCAACAGCGTTTGCGACTCGGTCAACACGCCCGCATTGTCCACCATCAACACCTGATCCTCTTGGTTGGGTCCGAGCGTGTCGCGCGTAAACACCGTGCCTGAGGCACCGCCCAGCACACCGCTGCCGCCCGACGTGCGGAACGGACCCGAATACGTGTTGGTGACAAAGTGCATCGAGATACGTCCGCCTCCTCCACCATTGCCCACCAGGCTTTCACCCGCGCCTCCTGTCACGTGCACACCGCCTTGGCCACTCAGCAGATAGGTCTCGACAAAAATAGAGCCGCCCGAGCCTCCACCACCCGTCACGGCGTTCGCTCCTACGCTCAACATGTCTCCCTCAATGTTCACTTCTGTCGTGGCGCGCACGTCAATCACTCCGCCAGCGCGTGCCGCGCCTCCACCACCTCGACTGCCCACTTCGAGAGCATAGTCAAGTGATCCGTACGCACGCGAAATGCCCACTCCGCCACCAGCACCGCCGTAGCTACCGCCATCGTTGGCACCCACACCGTCACCCTGGCCACTGATGTCACCCGCAAGGGCCGTCAGTGTCGCACTGCGCTCGACAAACAGCGAGTCGACATCGAGACGCAGCAAATTCGCTTCGAGTGCGCCGCCCGTCGATACGTTCACAGTTGAAGCAACAAGTCCCAAAAACGTGTAGGTGTCTTCGCTGTCAAACACAAGATGACCTCCGCCGCCAACCGTGAGCTGTTGCACTCCTTGAATTTGAGTCAAGGTATGCCAGCTTCGGTCCACCATGGAGCGCACACGGAACATTCCGCCGGCTCCAATAGTGGCGTTAGCAATCGAGCCGACATAGCCACTCACGTCGATGGTCACGTCAGTGTAGGTGAACACTGGCGGAAAGGCTGTCTCGCTGCCACGGTACGCGTACACCGACGACGCCAGTGTGGCCGAACCCTCAAGGCCAATGGAAAAGGCGACACCCTCGCGAATGTGCACACCTCCAGTCCGGTCGCCATCGAGGCTCGCCGTCGACACACTCGCGTTGACACCGCCCATCGGCAGGAACACCACATGACCACCGCCGCTCAGCAGCAGGTCGCTGAAGGCATACGAACTGGCATCCAGCACCCACGCGTGTCCCGTGCCAATCGTAGACAGGTCCGTGAGCGCACCCTGCGACGCATCCGACAGTCGCACCGTCGATGGTGCGGCGCCGTCGTTGTCGACAAGCAGACGAACCAGAGTCCCATTGACAATGTACGCCGTGCCCGGTGCCCCGCTCGCCGCCACACCGGCACCGCCGCGTGCATACAAGCTAATGGTCGCGGCCGTCTCGGTGGTCGTCACGAGCGCCACGCGACCGCCCGCACCGCCGTGAGCGCCCGACAGCACACCCACACCGCCATTGGCACTGAGCGTTCCATTGCCCACCACCTGTGCACCGACATTCACATAAACAGACCCGCCTGCACCGCCACCGCCCGATGCACCATCCGCACCCGTCGCAGTCACGTTGCCCTCAAGCACTAGCACGCCCGTCACTTCAATACTAATGACACCGCCACCAGCGGCATCGCCACCACCACTGCCCGCCAACACAGGATGCGCCAAGGAACCATAAGGCTCGCCACCCGATCCCGACTTGCCACCATGACTACCACCTCCTTGAGCGGTGGTGGCCGCGCCGGGTCCGCTCATGGCTGCAAAGCCGCCCTCATTCGCATGAATCAAGCCACCCTCTTCAAGCGTCAAGTTTGCTGTTGTAAGCGAGAGCGAATCTGCCGTCACAATGCCGCCACCGCGCACCGTCACGTCCGTGCTCACCGCCAACGTCATTGCGTTGCCCGACACAGAGCCACCATTGTTCACCAGCAGTGTGTCCAGTACAATCTTGCCGGTGGTCGTTGTATCCGACGGCGCTGTTGCTGTGTCGCCCACCACCAGTGAACCACTCTGCTCGACTGTGAGCTCGCGAAGGCCGTCAAGCGAGCCAGCAACGTTCAACGACGTGCCGCGAACTGTCACTGTTGTCGGTAGAATTGCCGATCCATTCACGTACACCACCAAAGAGGCGCCCAGAGGCGATTGAACCGAGTGAATCTCGACCGACTGGGTGGCGTCTACGTGCAGAGCACCCGTACCGTCGCCCACAAGCGATACATTTAAAGCACCCGAGCCGCGCAACAGCAAATGCCCGTTGCGCAGCAGGACAATCTCATCAAAGCCCGTGTGCGTGCTGGGCACGTCGAGCCAAGTACGTGTCGTGTCCTGCGACAGGGGCGACCGCACCAACTCAAAGAACATGTCATGATTGGCATTGTCAACGGTGAGCGTACGATGCGTGCCATTCAGCTTCATGAGAGTGCCCGCTCCGCCCGGCTGCGCAATGCCAAAGGCACCCGACGATCCGCCGTTTGCAAGCCAGTCGCCAGAGAAACCGCTGCCTGAAGCTGAAAAACGTGCACTTACACGTCCACCACTGCCACCACCGCCACCAACGAGCGTCGAGCCTCCAAGACTCGCGCCATTCGCACCGCGCGCCCGAATCGTACCCTGTCCCGTCAGCGAACCCGCCGACACATCAATAAAAATCGAACCGCCCGCACCTCCACCACCGCCCGTCTGCGACACGGCATCTGCGCCGTCCGCATTCACAACACCATCAATGTGCACCAGCGTCGTCGCTGTCAGGCGAAGCACACCGCCGCCAGCACCACCGCCACGATCGTTGGCGCCTCCCGACCCTCCGCAACCGCCAGGCAAAATGGTTTCTTCACTGTCGCCAAAGGGTGTCGCTGTCGTAGACGTTGCAGGCGTGCTCACACCTCCACTACCACCATGACTGCCGCCACTGCCACCACCCGAACCATTCGAAACACCAAGACCGTCGCGTGTGGCATTACATGCACCATGCAGTCCGTTTGCTGTCGTGTCCGTCACACCCGCCACACTCACCAGGGCACCCTCGTCAATCGTAATGGTTGGCGAACTCACGTGAACGTTTGAGCCAGCCAGACTGCTGCCGCCCGAAAGTGACACGCTGCTCGACGCAAGCACGGTCAGTCGCGTCGCGTCGCCAACCACACCGGTCGACATCATCGAGCCCGTGTCGATGGCCAACGACGACAACGACCATGTGCCCGCTGGCGATGCGTCACCCACACGTGATTCGACACCGGCAATAAGCGTGCCCAGCGGTGCCACTGTGATGTCAGTCACGCCCGTGATGGTCCCATTGTTTGCCAACGTCACATTGAGCACCGTGGTCGCGGCGGGAGCAGCCAGCGTCGCTCCAGTCGTGACATACGCGCTCGCGGGCAACGCGCCACTCGTCACCTCCCAATTCCCACTGCTACTACTGCTGTACGCCGTGATGGTGGCTGTCGAACTGGGGCCCACGTGAAGAGCACCACTCGTATCACCAAGCAGTGTGTTCATTGTCAAATCCGCAGGAGCATCGTCGAGAACAGCCACATGAGCTCCGCCCGTCACCGCAAGCACGTCCACATCGACAGCGCCTCCATCAAACATCGAGGCAGACAGCCAAGTACGTGCAGCGTCCGACAGCACATCGATGGCCGAGTGCGACGCCGTCGTGCGCGAGCCAAAATATATCTCGACCTGTCCGACCGAAACAAAAGTGCCGGCGTTCGCACTCGTCAGCGCCAGCGTCACATTGTCGACACGTCGATCAATGGTCACATCAAAGAAATCGCCATTGACGCAGTCGGTGTTCGCAATGGGCGATGGCACCTCGTGCGAGTGAGCCGTCACCAAGCCGTCGTAAGATGAACTCACGGCAAACGTGGTTTCGTACGTCGCAGCGCCGCACACGGGGAAAATTCGCACGCGCGACACAAGGGACGCGCGCGGAAGGCTCACAAGAAGCGTGCCAGTGGCTTCCTCGAGCGCAAGTGCCGTCATCGCGCCCACCACGCTCGTCACTGCATTTTCAACACCACCCACGGTGGTCACGTTGTCGACAATGTCCGCCATCTCGCGAACCGTTCCCGAAATCACACGGAGCACAACGCCGTTGGGGGCCGTGTACTGCAACAGGCTCGCTGCCACACCATTTTCAAGTTGCCACAATTCATCGGGCAGAACACGCTCGGTGCTGGGCAGACGCTGCCCATTGTCCAACGTCAACGACCGAGTGCCGTTCCCAGTGCGATACACAGTCCCGGCTGCACCAGGCTCGCGCGTACTCTCACCGCCTTGCGCCAACAGATGCCCATGGAACAGTGACTGGTCGTTAGCATCGACACAAATGCGTCCGCCACCGCCACCACCACCGCCGCTTGCGCCACCTGCACCACCGGTCACACGTACGGTACCTGCTCCGCCAAACGATGGCGTCACAATCCACACTGAGCCACCCGAGGCGCCGCCACCCAACGCCGATGTCGCCGACGCACCTCTCGCGTCGACGAGCCCCTCAAGGGTCATCTTGTTTGCAGCCGCAACCTTAAGGATGCCAGCTATGGCCGGCGAAGGAGTGGTCACACCGCCGGGCGAACCATAGGCACTTGGCGACGTCACGCTGCCGTAAGCCAACGGAGCGTACTGACGCGTGTCGCTGCGTCCTCCTGCGCCACCATGCGAACCGCCGGTGGCCGCACCAATACCGCCGTCCGTGGTCAAATCAAAGCCTGCTCCCGAAAAATTGGAAGCAACAAAGTCACTAAAGGAGGCCGAAGGTACAGACAACGTGACGGTCGCGCCCGCGTGAACAATCACTTCGTCCACATCGACAAACAGAGACGAGGCAGTCACCGCGCCGCCACCATCCACCTCAAAAGTAGTGCCGCGCAAAGTGCGCGTGCGCAAAGCATTGCGCGAATTCAGCAACCCACCGCTGCGCACGCGCATCGTGGTAAAAGTTAGTTCCTCGGTAGGGGCGCCCGACGCGTCAATCATTTCGTTCAGGTGTATCTCGGCAGCAGTGCCACCCACAACGAGGTTGTCCACCCCACTGAGGCGACCGTCAAACGTCGCCACAACCGAGCGCACCGCCATGGTATTGGGCATGACCGCTTCGCCTTGCTCGTACACATGCAAGTGTGCCGGAACCGTTGACGTGCTCGTCGTCAACATTTGAGTCGGTCCCACATGTAGTTTGCCCGTCAAATCACCAAAGATCTGCTGGCACACGGCCGCTGCATTCACCGTGTCCATGCCAAAGCGAACGTGTGCGCCTCCATACACATGCAACTCGGTAATATTCACCGAGCCCACCAGCATGGTGCGCGCCTCGTCACTCGCCACATCGTTGTACGTGCCAAGCGTAATGATGGAGGTGGCCACCGCAGTGGCAGCACCCTCATTGTTCACGTACACACTCATGTTTGTACCACTAGCAGCCGCCACCGTCACCGTGCCCGCCGCGCCAGACTCGGTCACACCGCTGCCACCCACGGCGGCAAATCGACCTGAGAATTCAACGCTACCGCCGTACACCACGGTCGCTCGTCCGCCTGCGCCTCCGCCACCACCCGTCGCAGCATCTCCGGCACCACCCGACACATCCACAAGCGCGCCATAGTCACCCGCCAACGTTTCACTCACTGTCACGTAGACCATGCCTCCCGAGCCACCGCCTCCAGCAGCACCAGTCGCAGTCCCTCCAACAGCACGAATGGTACCATCCAAATTTACACGACGGGCACTCACGGCAATCACTCCACCGCCTGCGCCCGCACCATGCGTCAAAAATACCGCAGCGCCTCCGGTGCTGCCGCTATCGTTGAGATACAGTGACTGGGCACGAGCAAGCGTGTACGCCGGCGGAACCACACTGCTGAAGCTGTCCCCGTGAGAATATGGCAATCCGCGGACGGCAGTTCCAGTACCACGTCCACCTGCACCACCGTGACCGGCGCCACTACTGCCACTGGCAGCGGCGGTACCAACACCAAGGCCGCCCGCGGTAACAACCGCGTCGGCATGCACAACACCACCCGATTCAAGCACCACCGAATCGTGCGACAACAACATGTGGGTGCCCAAAAGCGTGCCGCTGCTCTTCACCAACAGCGACGTGCCATTCACGTGGGCAAGTGGAAACGCTTCACTTGTTCGCAACTCGAGCGACGACGACGTACCGACCGTGAGCTCCGACACGCAATAGGGCGACGCCACAGCACCCATGTCCAACACGACCGAACAGCTACGGCGCAAATCAAATTGTCGAGTCAATCCCGGCGACACAGTGCCTTCCAGCAGCAACTCGCTGTCGACACACGTCAGGCTGTCGTGCACACTCCACGTGGCTCCCGCACTCACATGAATGGAAGCGGTCAGGTTTCTGGTGGCCGCTGTGACATCCAACGTCTGGTTCGCACGCAACACCCACAGGCCCGTGTAGTCACCGAACCAGGCGCCCGTCAAGGTCACGCCCGCGTGCGAGCCAAACAACAAAGAGGCAGAGCCATTCACGTGGACATTGGTCAAAATCAGTGGTTCGCTCACCTCTGCGGGTGTCTGCAAAACCACTGCAGCGCCTTCGTATGCGGTCCAAGCCAACGCCTGTTGCGTGTCAGTTGGATCTTCCGTCACGTACACTTCTATGCCATTGAGAGCACTGCTCGTGGCACCCGTCTCACGCGCCAGGTGCACGAGCACGTCGTCAACACGCTGGCGCACATACAAAATCTGCGCCTCGCCCTGCGTGCATCCCGTAGTCGTCTGCGCCACAGTCTGTACGTCCGTCTCGACACTGCCAAGCACAACGCTGACGCGAACGTTCGTGTCGAACAGCAACTCGCACACAGGTGTCACACGCACATGGTCCACATAAAGAGTAGTTGGCAACGCGATTGTGAGCGTCGCGGACGCAGCCGACGTCGCATACGAGGAGGTGGCATCGCCGCCGGGCGATGCCACATTCGCCAGATTGTTGGCCGTACGGGGTGTGCCAGTCGTCGAGATGACCACGCCGCTTGGTGCGATGTACGTCGACGAAGTACCCGTGCCTCCACTGCCACTGGTGAGCATCAACGATTGCACCATCGAGATCCTCGGAGACGGCGCCGACGTTGTTTGTTCGTTGTCGACGCGCAGCTCTGAGCCTGTCGGTGTCGCCTCGTACACCGTTCCCGCACCACCACGCTGGCTTTCGCCGCTGCCGCCACGCGCGCGTGACACACCCGCAAACAACGAGCCAGCTTCGCGATGGTACAGCGCGATGCGACCACCGGCACCGCCACCACCGCCACGCGTCGCATCGTCGTAGCCGGCACCACCGTCAGCGGCAATCACACCACGTCCAGCAATCACATTCGCTTCCATCCACACACTGCCACCGCTTCCGCCACCAGCAAAGTTACCTTGCGCCGCCTCGCCCCCGCTCGTCACTGTGCCATCCACAGTCAACGTGTTCGTCACGTTCCATCGCAAGCGTCCGCCGCCCGCACCGCCAAGCAGGCCTGCGCCGCCGTTGCCACCGCCACTACCAAAGTGCACAGGCATGGTAAAGTCACCGTAGGCAGCGACGCTAAACTCGCGCAAAGCTGCACGTCCACCACGTCCGCCGTGTCCCGCTCCAGTGCCTCCAGCGGTACCGCCAAGCACATTGGCACTCAGACCGGGAGACATGCCAGAGGCAGCCGCGTCGCCACGCGTCTCGCTTGTCACAAGTCCACCGCGCGCCACCAAAACGGAGCTAGCGCTCACAAAAAGCGCATTGGCATTCAACTCGCCATTCGCTTTCACTGTCAACGCATCGCCCACGACAAGGTGTACATCGGGCTCGTCCACAAGAGTATCCACCGTGATCAGACCACCGCTCTGAATGCTCACCGACTCAAACGTGTATGTACTTGCATTCGTGCCGTAGTCACTTGAGCGACCCTCCGACGACAAGGTCCACGAACCGGCACTTGCCACGGCAACGTGGGTCACCGCACCGCCCATGATGCCTCGCACGTCCACAAACACACTCGTCATGCGCACACTAAGACTCTCGAGCGCCAGCGTCGCCTCGGGGTACACGTACATGTTCAGGGGCAAGTCGTAGTCGTCCGAGAGGGCGCGACTGGCCGGATAGCCAAAGGCGGCTACCGGCAGACCATTGTCAACGTACAGGCTCGACACGTGCGGGTAGCCAACGGTCGAAACGGGTGTGTTCGCGTCCACATAGAGCACACTGAAAGTCTGGTTGTAACCCACATGGACCACACCAGTGCGATCGCCATTGAGGAATCTCGCAGCGAGTGTGAGCGACAGCGGCGGCGTCGTGGCCGTCGACATAAACGCCAGATGGGCATTGCCGCGTACGTCAATCACGTCGTACAGTTGATCCGTCTCGCCTTCGCCAAAGTTGATCCAAGTCACGCCGCTCACATCGGTCACGTCGGTGTACACACCATCCGAGATTTCTTGCGTACTCGGCGTCGCACTGCCACCGCCGTCAACAAGAAGATAAGAGACATTGGTGGCTGCCGTATTTTGGTACACGGTGCCCGCACCACCATCGTCACTTGCGGTCGAACTGCCGCCCGCCGCCGACAACGTCCCGTTGAATACGGTCCCAGTCAGACGATACAGCGCAATACGACCGCCACCTCCGCCGCCGCCGCCAGCGCCCGTGCTGCCTCCACCGCGTGCAGTTATGCTGCCGTAGCCGCTGATGGCGCTGCCACTGACAAGCCAAAGCGATCCGCCAGCGCCACCGCCGCCCGTCGACGCGGTCGTACCGCCATCGGCCGTCACAGTACCCTCAATGACAATGGCTTGCGCAGCCGCAAGATAAAGCGCACCACCGCCACGTCCGCCTCGATCACCGCGAATCGCTGGATACACCAGTCCCTGGTCTGTGCCCGGTCCACCGGGAGAACCCGAAAGTGTTGGCATGCGCACTGAACCATCAACGCCGCCCACCGTGGTGTGCGTCGTGCCGGCTCCTCCTGTGCCACCATGTCCACCGCCCGACGCACCTTGCGTCGTGTCGAACACGCCAACACCAGACGTGCCCACAGGCGCGTCAGCATCCAACACATCATAGCCATTTTCAGCAACGGTAAGCACACCGCCGTGTTGCACGTCAATGGTACCACCGACCGTGGCCGACAAACGACGGGCCGACAACATCCCACCGCTCTCAACCGTGAGGTCGCCCGTGAGAGCCATGGTCACAGTCAGATTAAGTTGGGGTCGCGTAAACGTCAAATTGCCATTGGCTGCAATCCGAAGCGACGCCAAATCCACTGTGTCGTCCACAGTAGCCCCATTGCCCACACGCGACCCTTGATTCACTTGAATCTGTGCTGCCTGACCAACTGTCAGCGCCGTCAGACCCGACACTCGACCTGCCCACAGTTCCCACGTGGCGCCTGTGCCACCAACAGCAAGCGTGCTGGGCGACACCAGTGTGCCCTCGTCGTAGACGCGCAGGCTTGTTGGAAACAAGGTTGACGCACCGTCACTCACCGAGGTGACGGTAAGCGTCTGCGAGGAACCCACATGAACCACGCCGGTAACATCACCTGAAAGCAACGCTGTGGCAATGCTCATGGTGTCAGGTACTTCACTGGCCGTGTCGCTCCCAAGCACCGAATTGTTCGCCATGAAAGCCAACTGTGCACCCTGTGCCACGTAGAGCACATCAAAGGTGTGCGTCGCGCCGTCTTCAGACTCGAGAATCCATGCGGCCGTCGGCTGCTCCGCCTGGTGCAGGTAGCGCTGCGCCACGGGATTCTCGCCACCAAGGAAGACCTGTATTTCACCAAGGGCCGGACGGGTGCCGCCCGAACGTGTCACCACAATGGTGACGGTTGATGTTGTCTCGTCGACGTACACATCCGTAAACATGCCTGGGGAACAGCCACTGGGATCCACATCGCCGTCCGTCTTGGCTGTGCTGCCAACCGATACGGAGAAAAGAGATTCGGTCGAGGCGGAGCAGGCTGGGTAGATGCGCACCTTGCGCACGTAGGCGGACGACGCGAGTGTTACAGTCAGAGTCGTTGTGGCCGATGTCCACAAGGCCCATGAGTCGCTCGTGCTGCCCTGACTTCCATCAAACAGATTCAGCCAATTACTCGCACCGTTGCGAATGTTCGACGACGACGAAACTGTGGCAATCGAACCGGGTGCCGTGTATAGCTGGTTGGTGGTGGTGCCGCCACTCAGGTCGAGCAGGCCACCGTCATTCTCCATGCGTGTGCCCATACGCGAACTTGTCGCACCACCGTTGTCCACACGCAGTACCTTGCTTGACGCATCCTCGCTGTACACCGTACCAGCACCGCCACTCTGAGCTGTACCAAAAGAGGAACCACCCATAGAGCGAATGACGCCTTGGAAGGCGCTACACAACGCTGTCGTACAATACACCGCAACACGACCACCTCCACCACCACCTCCCGCCGTCGACGTGGTCGGATCGCCGTTGCCACCATTCGCCGATATCACGCCGAAACCCACCAGCGACCCTGTGTGCACTTGAACCGAACCGCCGCTTCCTCCGCCACCGGCCGACGACGTGTCGGATGCATTGCCGTCCGCCGAGACAGTGCCCTCCACAAGAAACACCATCGTCACATTGATGCGAAGGGCACCACCACCAGGTGCGCCTTGCGCCCCACCACCGCCGCTGCCAATCGAAACAGGGAGATATGTGCTGCCGTACGCAAATCGACGAGAAGTCTGCCACTGTCCCGGACCCCCAAGACCGCCGTGACTGCCGCCCGAACCGCCGTCCGCGTGCGCAAAGCCAGCACCATCACCGGCGCCCGCCGTGTCGCCACCACCGTTTGCCGACACCGTAGCCAAGCGTGCCAACGAAAACTCCACTGCATCAATGTCGAGTCGATCAGACAAAATGCGGCCGTCACCGCGCACGTCAATGTAGTCACTGATGAGGTGTGCCGGTGCGTCTTCGTTGGGGGGCACAGCAACACTGAGCAGACTGCCTGCGCCACCCACCACGAGACTGAACGTGTCTACTTGTGCCGTTTCGTTCACCACCAACGTCTTGTCGGCACGCACCATCGCTGAATCCTGGTCGAGACGAAGCGACGCGCCACGCCACAACGTCACATTCCAAGCACCATCAATGACAGTACTGCCTCCCGCCGCATCCACGACGCAGTTGCTCAGTGTCGTCTCGTTGGCAAACGTCAACGTAGCACCATCGTACAAACGCGTATTGGTGTTGATCGTCAGCGAGCCGCTGAGCCCACTGGCGCCCAGACGCTGGCTGTCTCCAACGTGCAGGCGTCCGCTACCATCCGAATAAAACTTGGTGAATGCCAACATCGAATTTTCACCCTCCATTGCGAGATGCGCCGAGCCGTTCACGTGAAGCTCGTCGACAAACAACGTCTCACCGCCAACAAGCCAGGTTCGACCGCTGTCCACGTCGAGCGACATCCAGTCGGCAACATCGTCGGACGACACGGCATTTGCAGCGCCATTGTTGTCCACAAGCAGACGCGTGTGACTCGCAGCCGACACGAGCGTCTCGCTAGTGTACACCGTACCCGCACCCCCACTGCTGCTTGAGCCAGACGATCCCGTGTGTCCCGCACCTCCAAATGCACGCAGCGAACCCGTAAAAGGCTCGACACGTGCATTTTGAGTCGCATAGTACACAGCCACACGACCACCGGCTCCACCACCGCCGGGACGTGCGCTGTTCGCATCACCATCGCCGCCGTCACACGACACACGTCCCACACCGTGCAATCGGTTTGTCTCCAAGTACACGCTTCCACCACTTCCGCCACCGGCACGCGGCGATTCGCCCACACCGCCATTGGCGGAAATGACACCGTCAAGAAGCACTGTGGAATTCACTTCGACCCACAAACGACCACCACCTCGTCCGCCTTGCGAGCCGCTGTTTCCATCGCCGCCGGGACTGCCCAACGACACGGGGTGCGTCACGCTGCCATATGCAGCGCCCACAGTAGCCTGCGCCGCACCACTGCCACCGCGTCCACCATGTCCCGCACCACTGGCGCCCGTCGTCGACGCCACCCCTGCACCGGCACTCGAATCCCCGCTTGCAAAGCCAAGGGCGTCTGCATTCAGACTGCCGCCGGTGTGCACATGCAATTGGTCACACAGAAGGCGCAAAGCCCCCGAACGAATCGTGCCGCCCGATTGCACCTCGATCGTGCCCGTGGTCACCAGCGTCGCCACGTCGTCCAGCACCACGTCCACCTGGAAATCAATCAAGCCCTGATTCTCAACAATCACGTCGGCCCAGCGCACAACAGGAAGCGCAGCCGTCTCACCAACAGTCTGGACCGTCCGTTCAATCACCACAGTGCCATTGGCGGCCACAATAAGACGTTGGGGACCGGCCAGATCGCCACGAAGGTGCACAGTGACACTGGGCGCCACAACCAGGCCTGCCGTTAGGGACAGTCTACTTCCCTGATACGTCTCCAAATTGACTGCAAGCAGTGCGTTCTCCTGCGCAGCAACGTCCACACCGAGATTGAATTGCTGGCCGTAGCCCACGTGCAGTGTTCCCGACCGGTCGCCCTCCACACGACCAACGTTCAGAGTAAAACTCAAGGTCGCGTTGAATGCGGCCACGTGTGCCCCGTTGAGAATTTGCAATCGATCCACACTGACACTCGCAGCCGCCAAGTCGGTGAGCCATGTGCGCCCCGAGTCATCGTCCAAGACCGCGTACGACGCAATGAGTGCAGGACTTGGACTCGCCTGCGCCACACCACCATCGACCGTCACCACAGTTTCGCGCTTAAAATACACATCGCCAGCAATGGTTTCCTTCCGCAACCTCGCTACGTATATCGTACCCGGTCCGCCTGGCTGAGCGTCACTTCCGCTGCCTGCCGCGCCGCCATAACAGGTGCTGGTCCCGTTGAATCCAAGGAGAACACGCGAGGCGGCCGCCAGACCTTCGGCACTCGAGACGAGCTGGTCAGCGACGCCGTCGCCCACGAGCGCAATGCGTCCACCACCACCGCCACCACCGCCACTCGACAAACCTGCACCGCCATTTGCTGAGAGCGCACCAGCGCCCGACAGCCACCGTGAGGCAGTGACAAAAAGCGAGCCGCCCGAGCCGCCCCCAGTATTGCCCGAGGTCGCATCTTGGCCGTTGACCGAAATGGTACCGTCCAGAATAGCATCGCGACAAGATACGAGAAGGTAGCCGCCGCCGAGCCCGCCGGAAGCGCCTCCGCGGCAACCCGGCAAAATCGGGCTGGTAAGGCTACCAAATGCAGCGGCTACAAGCGACGCAGATGCCGAGCTGCCAAGGCCGCCCGATCCGGCGTGACTCGCCCCAGCAGACGACGTGGGCATCGCCCCACACGAATGATCGGCTGGAGTTATGGTGACAGTTGCCTCAGCGTCAACCATGAAAGACTCAGCGGCCGTGACATTGAGCGACGCAAACGACACGGAGGAGCCGCCGTGAAAGCGAACAGACGTGGTAGACACTACAATCAGACCCACTGTGGTTCCGCTGAGACTTGTGGGCACCTTCATCACAGCCGTCGCTTCGACCGTCAATGCACCCAGTACAAACATGCCCGCGGGTGACCCAACCGTCGCAGCAGTTGTCACGTCAACGTCAGCCGTGCAACCAGCACCCAACGTCCACCGTGCGCCCGAAGGAATAGTGCCTGCCAACACCAACTGACCATCAGCAAAGGTGAGAGTGAGAGAGTCGGGCCACGACAGATCGCCAGTGGCGTGCACAAAAACACTAGTGCGCAGTTGGCTGTCATCGTCCCGCACAGCAATCACGGCCGTCTGCGACGTACCCACATGAAGCGCCCCAGTTCCATCCGTGTCCATGTGATTCGTCACAGTGAGAAAGGCAGCGCCAGTGAGCGTTGAGGCAATGTGTGCTCCGTTGTACAGATGCACTTCGTTAAAACTGGCAATTTCGGTAATCCAAGTGCGACCACCGTCAATATCCAGGGCCGCATAGCTAGCAATCTCCGTTGAGGTAGGTACAATACCATTGGCATCAACCAAAAGCGTGCGGTTTCCACCGCCACCCAGATCAAGTACCACCGTTCCCGCACCTCCACCCGAGCTGCTTCCACTGCCGCCTGCAACACCACCAAATGCCGAGTACTGGCCCAAAAAGGCTACATTGTCCGCGTACATCAGGTACACATGACCACCCGCTCCGCCACCACCCAATGCCAAGCCAGCGCCACCGTTCGCCGAGATTTGCCCAATGCCACTCAGCGTGCCCGCGTTCACCACAAGACTACCACCGCTGGCACCCCCAGCATTGCCGGCGGTCGCAGCACCACCGTTACTTGACACTTGACCGTTGACGGTGAGACTGGTGGCAGCTGTCACACGCAAAAGGCCGCCACCAAGGGGAGCGGTGGCGCCTCCGCCGCTACTGCCAAACGTCGCAGGTGTCCCCAACGACCCATACGCAGCAGCAATTGCTGCCGAGCCGCCTCCGCGACCGCCCTTGCCTGCGTGACTCGCACCCGAACAGCCCGATATCTCATCGGTGGTGCCTGCAGCGCTGCCACCGCTCGGTGCAAGGGCGTCGGCGCGCAGAAGCCCGGCAGCGTCGACAGTGATCACAGGGCAGGTGACAGTCAGAGTACGACCTTCGACGACGCCACCTCCACGAATCGTGAGTGACGAAGTGACTGCAAGTGTCCAAACATCCGACGTGGACGTACTCGAGCCACAGGTGATGGTACCGCGATCACGCACCTCGAGCGAGGCGAGTGCGAGTGTGCGCGAGGAGGCTGACGCGGACAGCGTCAGCGTACTCTGATCGTCCACGATGAGCTCGGTCGACGGACCGCTCCACGTGCCGTACACAGTTACCGCACGCTGCAGCAAGTCGACACGGGTCGGAGGTAGGTTGAAGACGCCGAGAGAATAGATGCGCGGGGCGAATCCAATGCGATAATTGGGCGACATGGGGAAGCGAGCAAGACGCTCATTTACCGTAAGCACCTGCCCATTGTCAACGTGGACGACACCCGTGTCGTCTCCCACGAGCCAATCCACGGACACCTGAGCAGTCGCCGCAAACACTACGTGCGCGTCACCACGAAGCACCATACGCTCAAACGAAAAGGCCACGGAGCCAAAGTCTGCAGTGAGCCAGGCGGCTGCTCCCTCATTTTCGACAGTCACAAAGACGGTCGTGTCAGCTACAACGGGCGCTGAGCTCTGTGCGTCTACAACCAGCGTGCGGTTTCCGCTCACTTCGTCCAACAAAAACAGCGTACCCGGACCGCCCACCGCACCACCCCCGCTGCCGCCAACCGAGAGAAGCGAGCCGGTAAATGTGGCAATGGTGCTGCTGTAGTACACGGCCATGCGACCGCCCGAGCCACCGCCGCCTGCCGGTGCAATACCAGCACCCCCCGACACCGAAATGGTGCCTGAGCCCGCAAGCGAATCGACGTTAAGCCAGATGCTGCCACCGCTGCCACCACCATCGTTTGCGGCCGTTCCATCGCCGCCCGACGCGGACAGCGTGCCGTCCACGGTGAGAGTGCTGGTCACATTGACAATAATCCAGCCACCACCGGCACCGCCACTGCCACCGCCAGTACCGCCCGCCGAGCCAAACACATGCGGTGCACGGTAGGAGCCGTAGGGAGTACCGCCCGGTGCCGCCGCACCAACCCCCCCTCGTCCGCCAAAACTGCCCCCAGACGCTCCCGACACAAAGGACGCGCCCAAGCCAGTGCCAGAGGAGGCAAACCCAGCGCCGACGACCGACACTGTGCCCGAAGAGGTCACCTGTACGTCGGAACTGACGACGGTGAGCGCGTGCGCCTCAAGACGCGCATCGCTCTCGACAATAAGCGCGGCGCTCAGTCGCATTTCAAAGTCGTCCGTCTCGGTCACCGCGCTGCTCTCAAGCAGCACTACACTGTCGTTGCGCACCATAAAAGACTGGAACTCGAGCGTGCGGTCGGCACTCGATGTGAATGTCGCGGTGGCATTGTCAAATGCCAGGTTGCATGGAAGACCATCCATATTGCCACGCACGTCTATTGACATGTGTGAAAAGCTCACCAAGAGAGCCGTCAGCACCAGATTCGACGCGGCATACACTTGGGGCTGGACCGGGAAAACATTGTCACCGGCGGTCGTAAGATACACGTCGTTGCTCACGGTCCAAGTCGTGCTGGGACGAATGTGGAGCGTGGACGAGCGGTCGCCACTGAGTGTCGCCGTCGACACAGAGAGGGCATCGTCGTCGACTGACAAGTGGGCACCGTTGACGAGGCGGACCTCGTCAAATGTGTACAGTGTCGCGAGATTCACGCGCGACAAGTAAGTTGCCGCACCGCTCGTGACGAGCGTCGACGTGTACGACGAAGTCTGTACAATGGCCGAGAGACGCGAGCCGGTGTCCACCGTCAGCGTATAAACGGGCGACCCCGGGTAGCTCGTCACAACCAAACGTGTGCCAGCACCGCCATTCTCAGCGGCTACGCCGCCGCTGAGGCCACCTCGCGCGTTGAGAGCGCCTGTGAATCCGGCGACAGACGTTGCATAAATGGCCATGCGACCGGCTGCGCCGCCACCGCCATCACCAACAATTGCTGCATCACCACCGTCCACCGTTAGCGTACCAGCGCCCGTCAGTGTCGTCGCAATGAGCCAGAGCGAACCGCCTGCACCGCCACCTTCACCAGTCGAATTGCCAGCACCGCCTTGAGCGGTCACCTCGCCTTCAATGGTAATCGTCGTCGTGGCGTTGAGCAGAAGATGTCCGCCGCCTGCACCGCCCACGGCGGACGGGCCTACACCGCCACCGCCCCCACTGCCAAACAGCGTTGGCTCAAATACACTACCGTACGTCATGCCTGCAACTGCCCCCACGCCCGCACCGCCACGTCCACCGTGACTTCCGCCGCTACCACCCGACGGTGCACCGGTGCCTGCGCCCGAGCCGGTCGTCATGCCTGCCGCAGCCACGGTGACAAGTCCGCCTGCATCAACGGTGATGTCGGCAGCGTGCAATGCAACCGCGCGGCCATCGAGAATACCACCCGAGTTGACGGTGAGGTGTCGTGTGAGGTGTACTTGCCAAACATCGGCATCGTTGTCGACAATGCCGTCAAAGGTGAGTTGACCGCCATCCTCGACGGTGATACTGCCAAGCACCACCGAACGCTCGCCAGCAAGCGTTAAGTGGGTGCCATTGCGCACGACCAAATCGAGGTTGGGCGAGTTAAGCGAGCCGCACACAACAAGACTGTCGTCAACGTTAAGTTCTATGGGAGGCAGGGTCAGCGACCCGTCGTCGTACACCACGGTCACCATGGGCATCGTTGTCGTGGGCGTGGTTGGAAAAAGGAACACATTGCGCGTCACAACTATGTCTACGTCAGTACCGACGTGGAAATACCCCGAGTTGTCGCCAATCAGGTTTTGCGCCATCAAAGCGGTACTCGCCTCGAAAGCAAGCTGTGCGCCTCCCGTCACCTGGACGGTCGTCATGTTGTAGGTGTCGACAGGCACGAAGGTGATGCCACCATGCGAGAGCACGTTTGAATAAACACACTCAATCGTCACGTTCACAATCGCATCGCGATTGTCAACCAGAAGAGTGCTGAGCGAACCGCTCGCAAGGACGACAGTACCCGCACCGGCATTCTCTCCAACGCCCATACTGAGACCTCCAAAAGCAGACGCTGTCACGGCAAAGGTGGTCTCAGTGGTCACCGCAACGGCGATTCGTCCGCCACCACCCCCACCGCCAGCGCCAAGACCAGCGCCACCCGAGGCAGAAAGAAAGCCACTTCCAGCAAACAAATCGGCGTCGATGTCAATGGATCCACCTGAGCCACCACCTGCGCCGGGCTCAGTCGCATCTAATCCATCTACGTGAATAGCACCGTCCAGAGTGACGGTGCCCGTGGAAGACAGACGGAATTTTCCACCGCCCAGGCCACCGCCGGAGCCCGAGGCAAGACCTCCGCCCGACCCAAACGAAAACGGTGCCAAAAGGCTACCGTAAAAGTCGCCATAGTCCGAAGGTACTGCACCCGCACCTCCTCGTCCACCGTGCCCAGCACCGCCAGCGCTTGTGGCGTGTGCGCCGCCAGGAGCGAAGCCAGTGCCGCCAGAAAATCCGCGGCCAGCTGAAAGAATCGCGGACGAGGCATCAACGGAAAAAAAGCCTGCGACAACGTCCAGAGCACGACATGAGATGTTGCCACCGTTTGAAAGTGCTACACCGGTCGTTGCACTGATTGTCCACACATCTGAATCGTTTTGGGACGAATCGAGAGTCAACGAAGCAGTGGCCGTCGTAAGCGAGAGAGTCCCCAAAGAAATGGAACGGTCGGCCGTTGATGTGAAAATTACAGAAGCAGAATCATCCAAAGACAGAGACGCAGAAGGACCATCAAAGTTGCCGAAGACAGTCAAACCAAATCCAGAAACAGACACTGACGCGGGCGGCAAAACAAAGTTCCCGGATGCGTAAATCCACGGAATCACTCCAAGTTCGTCGTTGACCGACCCCACCGACGATGACACACTTGTGATAATCGACAGCGTGAGCGTAGACGGCACATGGATGTACCCGCTCTTGTCGCCCACCAATACGCCAACCGACAATGCCGTCGTCGACGCATCCGCCACAACAACTGCATTGCTCGACACAACAAGTGCATCCACCGACGCACTTGTGCCAAGATCCGACGTCAGCACTGTCACACTGTCCCCTGCGGCGACAAACGTCGCGTAGTTTGACTGGAGCGACAAACTCACCGTCGCGCCAGCATTGATCGCAGAGAGTGTCGTCGCGCCACTTGTCTCCTCGTAAATCGTACCAGCTCCACCTGGCTGACCTCCGCTCGCGGGTCCACCGCCAACAGCACTCAGACCGGCAAACGTCGACGCAGTCGTCGCATACACTGCAATACGTCCACCACCGCCTCCGCCAGAGTTCGCCGTTGCCCCACCAGCACCGCCATTTGCAGTCACACTGCCCGAGCCAGCCATCGTCGCGCACTCAATCAAAATCGATCCGCCAGATCCACCGCCACCAAGGCCAACACCAGCACCGCCATTGGCGGTCACACTGCCGTCCACAGTCACAGTGTTTCCACGCGCATCAATGTACACACGGCCGCCACCACGGCCTCCGCTGGCTCCACCACCACCCGAACCAAGTGACGAGGGCATCAGCGTATTGCCATACCCTCCGCCACCATTCGCCGAGTTGCTACGCCCGCCAACACCGCCGTGTCCGCCGCCAGAGCCGCTCGTGTCGCCCTGCCCGCTGCCGAGGCCTGCAGCAAAGCCCAAACTTGACGCAGTTATGCTGGCTGCACCACCTATGGTAACATCTCCTTCGGCGGAGATGTTGAGCGAGGGTGAAGTGATTGCCGCTCCACCGCTTAGCGCAAGAGTGCTGGCTGTGAGAATGGTCCAGTCGTCGGCCGGCGTGCCGTCTGTGTTCAGCACAAGGTGTCCTGTTGCGGAGACAACGCCAAGAGTGTTGCAGTGAAATTTTCGATCCATGGCGGCCATGTCGAACGTAATAGTGCACGACGGACCCACCGTCAGGTCGGTACTTGGGCCGTCAAAGTTGCCATATACCGTAAAGGAAATCCCGGTCGCGGTGACAGCGGTCGGCGGAAGAGTGGTTGTCGCCGTCGCGTAGATTTGCGGAACGACGGCCAAATTGCTGTTGCCGCCCGCCAGCCCTTGTTGTGCCGCAACCGTGACCGTGAGCGACGACGTAGGACTGACGTGTATTACACCGGACAGGTCACCGCGAAGGGTCCCAATGGAGAGTGCGTCACCGCGCGGGAGAGCAACGTGTGCGCTTTGCAAAATGTCGAGAAAGTCGATGGTGTGTGCGTTGGGTGCGATGGTTGCCCAGGTGACCACGCTATTTGTCTCGACGGCAGAAAAGTCAGACGATAAACTCACCCCCGATGCCAGCAGGTTGTTGTCAATGACGAGGCGCGTCTGACTGGCACCATTGTAGAAGACAGTGCCGGCAGCGCCGTTTCCCGCCGTGCTCGCTCCGCCAAAGGCCGAGGCGACGCCCGAAAACGTTAGCGTATCATAGTCAAGGCGAATGCGCCCGCCTGCGCCACCACCACCCGTGGTGCCGTCGCCAGTGCCACCGTTTGCGGTCACGCTTCCGGCACCAGCAAACGTGGCACACGTGAGCCAAACGCTGCCGCCAGAGCCGCCGCCGCCGTCGCTGGAGCCCGCAGCACCATTGGCGGTGACCAACCCAGCAACGGTGAGCGTGTCGAGAACTGCGACACGAACAAAGCCACCGCCCGCGCCGCCGCCCGCCACGCTACCATTGCCACCGCCGCTGCCAGCGTACACGGGCAGGGAATAGTTGCCAAAGGCGACGCCAAGAGTGCTGGTGCCTGCACCTGGACCCCCGGTGCCGCCGTGACCGGCACCTGAGCCGCCTGCTATAGACGAGTCGCCCGATCCAGGACCTGCCGCAGGCCCGTGGCCTCGAGCGTCGGCAGTGAGGATGCCTGTCGAGCTGATACTCAGATCGACGGCGTTGATGGTGGTCGTGAGACCCAGTTCCAAGTCGACAAGGACGTTGACTGTCCCGTCGATCGTCAGCGACGAGTAGTTGTGCGTTCCCAGCGGCATGTCGCACGTCGAGCCAAACGCAACGACGACGTTCGCCGTCGTTGTGTCGCAGTCGACGCCCGCCACCAGTGCCGTCGCCAAAGACAAAAGCACCAGCGCATTGACAAGCAGTCTAAATTGCACGCCACACGCAGAAGCGGTGTGCGGGGGGAGGGAGAGGAGGGGGGTCAGGAACAGGGGGTCAGAGAGACGAGGAGACAAGGGCACGCGAGCGGGCGCAACGGACAAATGCGTGTTTGGGCGCGAACCGGAAAAGGATTCATTTAGACAAAAAAAGAACATCACAAAAAAAAAACGCTTAGCATTGAAGCGCAGAAGGCCGCTCGATACACTCCTTAGCAAGACGTCGTATGCACGCATAATAGCTGCGGCGGCGGGTTGGGTGCATTTCACGGGAGATCGGCGAGAGAGCGGATCAAAGGTCGCGCCTATCGTGCACGACTCACGACTCACGCCGCGCAGGGACACGGCACGCACGGAAGAAGGTACGCCCCGCGCAGATCAATGCCACGTCGCGATCAAACAGACAGGCGCCCTCGCCAGGCGAGGAGTTTGTGCGCGTGTGGCTCTAATGCGAGTTTGGCAAAGTCGACAAGACAGAACTTGCTTTTTTAGTACTATGAGCGTGCGCTGACCATCCGTGAGAAGTCTCTTGGTCC
>CALSCP010002427.1:73729-90227 GCA_943704425.1 Ministeria vibrans ATCC 50519
TCCTTCTCCAGTCGGTCTTTCGGTGAGTTAAATCATTCTTGTCATTTTATTATTATAATTATTTTAACTATTATTAGTGTTAAGACGTTTTTGATTTGATATTAATTAATTGATTATTATTTTGATATCATTATTATTGCTGTGCACAAATTAAGTGTCACATAATAATTTTTGATTTGATTATTATAATTATTTTGATAGTATTATTATTGTTGTGCACAAGTTAAGTGTCACATATTATTTTTGATTTCATTATTATATTTTGATAATATTATATTGCTGTGCACAAGTGAAGTGTCACATTATTTATTGACAATGCAATGATTCAAATTTATTCTTATTATTATCATTATTATTATTCTTATTCATGCCGTTTTAATTTTAGGTCGACTCTCCTTCTCTATTTTGCCGATGAGACAACGCGCGACATGTGGGAGAGCTACCTCACGGAGGGTGATGCGGCAAACTCGCTGACTCAGTGGCCAACTGAGAGGCCTGGGTCGGGCGTGCAGGTTGCCGCAGCTGCAGGTACTGAGAAAATTTACATTGTTATCTTTCTTATCATTATTTTGTTTTCTTTTTTCGGTTTTGAAGAGCCAAAACGTGAACTGCCACCGACCGTGACCTCCCGCGCCCCAAAGCCAGTGGTGTCAACCAAGATGAACGAATACGCACGCCAGCGAGTTCCCACGCCAATTCCGAAGCTCTACACCTCCGCTCCTGTCGAATGCAGGTGCGGCGCTTCGGAGGACTACTCGGAAATTAGTGCAGCGGCTCAACTTGCTGCAGTGCGCCAGGCGCGCAGTCTCATCGAGGCACGCGGACGAGCCGCAACTACAGCGCTCACCCCCAAATTTCAATTTATTGAGAAAGGATGTCAGTCATCTGCAGCCATTTCAGAGGTTTCAGAGACATCCTCCGTTGACCTTGCCATTGCCAATGCAGCACTTGCATGCCGCAGCTCGCGCTGCTTTGTCGACGAAAAGCCCGCCAGTACGCACTCCAGCCCCGCTGTGTCACGACAGTCCAGCCTGCGGAGCGTGCACGCACCGGCGTCGCGTCATGGCTCTCGGCTGTCGCGCAAGGGTGGCTCGCAACGTGGACTGGGTCACACCGGCTCGCTGCGCTCCGTCGGCTCTTTCCATCGCACACGCAATGGTAACCCGACCGTGCGACAAGACTGCGCGACCAAGCTGGTTAGCACAACCACCCTACTTAACAGTGCTGCCGATGGCATTGAGGGAGCCTTTTCTAACTTGCTGCGACTGCCTAGTAACACTTCGTTTGAAGTGTGAAAAAAATCAAAATCATTGCTTTCTTTCATGTTTCTACTCCTTCATTTTTTCAACTCATTACAATTATTTTACTAGTAAACTTCATTCATCTATTATAATTATCAATCATGACCATTGGTTTTGTTTTTTCATTTCTTTCGCATCAACTTCCCTCAGAAGTATTAAAGAAGTGTGGTTACAAAATTAATCAATATAAAAAATATTATATTAATAATTTATTAATAAAATTATGTTATGGTGCTGATCATGACACGAACTAATTATTGGTACTTTCAATGATTTATTTATTCTATTATGTATTCTTCTTCTTCTATTTATTCTATTAATTTGGATTATACTTTCGTTATACCCCGGCTGGCTCAGCCAGACACGTGAACGTAGCCGCAGCGGACAAAGACCAGGGTATACGTACCCGTATGCGCGCCATCTGCAGAACAAATGTACGAGGTAATATAAGACAAACTGATAAAAACACGTGCACATCTAACTCCGACACATATATCATTAATTGGCTCTGCATGCACACAGTAACAGTAATAATTTTGATTGGGTTCAGTCACCACGTACGCAAAAAGACAGCCTACTGCACTTGACCGTCTTGAAAACTCAACCAAAACTCTATGGGTAACATGGGAGATGACAGCTGAAGGTCAGAGTGGAGTCAGAGTGATGTGTCCTTGCTATTCATATGCATGATCAGATGCAAGTACGCCATATATACCCTCAGCTAGTGGGGGCTAGCGCTTAGGGGAAGCTTAGGGATATAGTGACACCATGAAAGTGTCTGTTGGCAAGGTCAAGTGCAAAGTCGAAGTCGTACAGGTTGAAGCAATCGGGTGATCAGTGGTCATGCAAGTCCAGGTGGCTACAGCTTCGGGCCGGGCGCTCCCATTGGCGTGGCGGCTGCAGAGCGGCTGGCGTGTGTATTATAAGAATAATTATAAGGATATGTATGGGATACGTACGTGGGAGGGAGGGGGGGGGGGTCAGGAGCTCGAGGGTGAATTGATATCACTGGGTGGCATTGGCGGCGACGATGAAAATATAATTATTATTATAATGATAATAATAATAATAATTATTATTATTTATTTGGAAGTCCTAGGGCAAAATCTTCATTGTACAAGACAATCTAACCATCCAAAGCGGCTGCTTCACCCCCGCATGAGCCGAAGCGGACATTCCGCCAGACAATATTATAATAATATTAAATTTATAATAATAATAATTATTATTATATTGTTATCCCGCAAGCTAGGTGGGATAAAATGCTTCATAGTGCGTGCCATTGCAGTTGGTTGCGCGCAGTATGAGTGTCTCGGCAAGGGTCTTGCCGACCAGTGATCACGAGTTGAATCGGTATCGAGCACAGTGAAGCAGAAAGTATTCCTGGGGCTCTATAGCGGTGGTGGATGTTGTTGACGATGTTATTGTTGACGTTCATTTGTTGTTAGGGGCTGTGGCTTTGAGATAGCTGCGCACGCCCGACATTCACCTGAATGTATACGGCCATCGGATCAGCGCGAGTGTTATTAATGTTTATAATTTATATATATTAAATTTATTATAATATTATAATATATGCGTACCTCTAGGAATTTTCGGTTGAGTTCGTTCGCGGCCTGGCTGTGTTTTCGTGTGGCGGCTGTATAATAATTATGTTCATTGATAATTAATTAAGTAATAATAATAATAATTATTATTATTATTTTATGTATACCTGCAAGCCCTGAGCCCCTGACGGCCTGGCCATGGCCATGCATGGCAGCTGGTGGTTGGTACACATGCACGTGTCCCACCTTCGCCCTCATGCTGGATAGCACTTATCGTAACAGTCTCGGTGTTCTCTCGGTGCCGAATTTCGACGTGCATTATCTCTAGCTAGTCACTGCTAGTGGTCTCTGCCTCTCTGGGTTTTGAGTCAGCCCGAGTCTGGGGTTTAGCCTCTCTGGAGACTTGGGATAAAGATAAATCAATTGATAGTGTGCTTTGCGCTGTTTCCTTGAATTAATGTCGAATAAACTTCCTTTGTCTATCTTCTCGTCTGATCGCGCACCAAACGCCGTTACGGGCGTTAAGTGTTAACAAACCATTAAACATCAATGTCATATAATATTATTTTAAAATAATTTATTATAATTAGGAAAATAAATAGAAGAATAATAATACAACCCATATATGATACAGTCACCACGCGAAGACACAGCCAGACCGCCTTGCAAACTCAACCGAAACTCTAGAGGTAACATGGGAGAACAGTGGCGGGTCATAGTGCTGCATCGACGCTATCCAGTGAGGCAATCGCAATGGTACGCCATACCAATTAATAGAGAATCGAGAGCTGTCGTAAACAGACTATATAGAAAACAAAGAGCAGCACAATACTTCCGCCGTAGACTTCAAGACGAGAATGTCCTGAAAGAAGCCCATAGAGGCATAGACCCACTGATACACCCATGAGAAGAATACACGGAGGCACAGGTAAATAATATTAGATTAAATTTATTTATGACGGTTGTACTTGACTATCGTTGTTACCGAACCAATAAATAATAATAATTATTTATCTTGCGCAATGCGTCTGCCTTCACCTGTCGAAGTGATTGCGGCAGCGCCTGAGCAGCGCGCGACCAGAGCACTGGTGTATCTGGAACGGCTGCAAAGTGCTCTTGACAGCCGTCTCTGCTCAACGGTACACGCACGGCGCCCCTGCCCCCGCCTCCATCTCACCATGCTCTCTCTCTCCCCACCCCCGGCCGCCCCTCCCTGTAGAAATCCGTCCAGGAAGACCAGCAGACCGTCGAAGAGGCGCTTCGAGTGTTGTGGCAGTCCAGCCCGGGCCCTGCCCTCCGCCACGCCCTCTCGCGCTGTCTCTGTGATCTGTACATCCAAGGAGAGAGCTACAAGGTATCCATCGACCATCTTACAACCAAATTGCACACAAAAGCAAAATCAAACAATCATATCAATCATAAAAAAAAAAAAAAAAATGGGTTGACGTTTGACTCAAAATATCTCTTTCGCCACAACTTGGTGTACGCGACGTGTTGCCTTGATACAACCTTGGTTGAATACACACTTGCCCGCGCGCTGAACATGCCCTGTTTCCGCTTTGCTGCAGGCGCAAGCGACAATGGGAGTCTTTCTGGACACGCTCAAGCAGAAGACAAACGACCACGGCGCACCCGAGCGCCTCTGCATGATGGAGTGTCTGGGCGCAATGCTCTCGAGTGCCCTTGCGCCCAAGCTCAAAAGCAACTACCTCGAGACGATTGGGACGCTCTTGCGCATCCTCAAGGCATCTTCCGACGTGCGCGTTCGTGTGACGGGCTGCCGTGCACTCGCAGCCGCTCTTGTGGGCGTCAACGACACCAATCCCGCCACACACAAGGATATGCACAAGGCGTTGCGTTCGCTCATCACCGACCGCGACCCCCACGTTCGCTGTGCGGCCGCTAGATGTGCCACCGAGCTGTATGCTCGATCGCCGCGCGCTGGCGCCGCCGAGTCCAGCGACTGCCTCCAACTCACGTCGCGCGCTCTCGACGCACAAAACCCGACACGCGAGAGCCGACGTGCTGCCGCTGACATGCTCGCGGCCGCACTGCACGCCGCCCAAAAGGCGTTTGTGCGCGCGGGCGGCGCAGCCGCAACGGTAGGTAGTGGTGGTGGCGCATCGGACACCTCCTCGATGATGTCGTCGGCACTCTCCGTGGCCGCAGCCGCTTCGGCCGCGAGCAGTGCCTCAAACAATGCCGACGACACACTCGGTGGTTCCGCCAGCTCGGGTGTGGGCGGGGACTTGTCAGGTGATCCCATGGGCGCTGGCTCAGTCGGCACGGGTGGCAGCTCGGGCGGCAATTCTACTGCTGCAGGTGGTGGTGGCGGTGGTGGTGGTGGGGGTGGTGGTTCTAGTAGTAACAATAGCGGTGCACCGCGTCTCAAGGATGGTCTGGGTCCTAGTGATGCATTGCAGTTGGTCACGGCCGCCTTTATTCGAGGCAGTGCCGAGGTGAGGGCGGGTCTCTCGTTGGCGCTCACCTCTTTCTTTGAACTGTCGGGTCCCATGTGGATCCAGCAAAACAGCTCTACCATTGTGTTGCGTCTCCTCGACCCATTGGGACACGCCAAGATCACTGCAGCGAGTGTACCCGTGGCCCATGCTGCTCGTGTGGCGCTTCATCACGCCCTCACCACAGCTCTCTCGGCACAGCTCTGCGTCGAGAGTGCACGTCTTGCCGCCGCCAAAGACCTCGGGCGTCTTGTTGGGCGTCTCATGCGCACCATGGCAACCGAGCGACCTCGCTCCGAGTCTGTTACTCAGCAGCCAGGCTCGCCCAAGAGCGCTCGCCGCTCCTCCTCCTCCTCCACACCCGGCACGCCCACCGCTGAACCCGGCACTCCCTTTTCGCTCACGGTTCCATCGTATTCCGCGGCCGACGCTAATGTCACGGCCCACACCATTGCCGTGGCGCTGCACGTTCTTGCCGACCTTTTACACGATCTGGTGTCTATCGTCGCGCCTTTGCACGACACCATCGTGCCGGCCCTCCTAGACACACTTCACCATCCGCACTCGGTGACACGATCGCTTGCCGCGCACTGCCTGCGTGCCTATGCTCTGGCCGTGCCCGAACGCATGAGCTCGCTCGTGTCTCTGCTGCACTCGTCCATTGCGCAACTGTGGAATATCCCACGTGCTCCCGTTGCGTCGCTCCAGGGCCATGCCCTGGCCCTCGCCACCCTTTTCAGTACGGTGCCTTGCTGTCGCTACTCCTTACCCTCGGCGCAGTTCGAATCGTCCTTGGGCCTCGTCGAGAAGGTGGTAACGCACTTTGCGACTCGTCTCACCAATGGCGAGGCCTCCGTCGGCGACGACGCATCCGACTCGACCGAGACACGCGTTGGACTCGCTTGGACCATTCTTGCAGGCATTGTTGGTGCCGGCACCGCCTCGGTGCGCCCACTCCTGCCGCGCATCCTAGCCTTGTGGAAGCTCGGTTCGCCCGCGCTCTCGACGACGGCCAAGGCGCGCCCCCAAGAGACCGCGGGGGGTCGTGCGGGTCTCATTGCCTTTCGCTTTCGTGGCGGCGCTCTTACCTCGATCCTCTCGCTGGCACACGCCTCAAGCACGCTTGCCAACGACTCGGTTGTGCTGAAGAGCATTGTGTCTCACGCCAATGCCGCCATGGTCGCGGCAAGCGTCGCCGGAAAAGGACCCACCGCTCTGCGTGAGGTCGTGCTGCGTCTGCGACACACCACCACCGCCATTTACGGTCTGCTGAACCCCACAGCATACGACACGGCTCACACCAGTCTGGTGCGTGGTGTCGTCGCCGATCTTACCCTCAGCACTGTCTCGGGCGACCTCACCACGCGCCAGCTGCTCAGCGAGCAGTATCAACATGGTGTGCCGAGCGACACCGCCGCGCTGAGCCACATTGACGACATTGTCTGTGGTTCGCAGGTGGACGCACTTGCTCCCGAGCACACTGCCACACACGACGAATCCATCGACTACGACCCACTTGCACTCGTCACTAGCGCGCCCACATCTCGACATGAGGCACGCACTCTTCCGACGTCATTGCCCACCGAGACAGCACTGGTCGCTAGCAGTGCCCACCTCTTTGGCGTCCTTTTCCCGCACCTGTCGGCCAAGCACCGTCGTCAGCTGCTGGAACACCTTGACGGCACCTTGCGCAAACTCAAGGTGGGTAGTGCCCGCCAGATTGCGACACAGATCAATGTACTCACGGCGACGTTGGGCGCACTGCACGCACTGCGCGCACGGCAGGTACCGCTTGGACCGGCCAACGTGGTCGACAAGGCCGTCGAATTGGTGTTTGGGTGCATTGGGAGTCGTGACGATGCCGTTCGCTGCGCAGCCGCCGAGGCCGCCGGTCGCATTGCACATGTCGCCCAGGAGCAGGCAGCCGATGTCATTGCGCGTCGATGTTTGGACTCGTTGCGCACCGATCGGGATCCTCTGGCACGCTCGGGTCACTCTCTTGCCCTCGGCTGTGTTCACCAACAGGTGGGTTCAAGCATTGGTTCGCGTCATTTGAAGCCGTCGCTCGCCTTGTTGCATGCGCTTGCGACCGATCCTTCGCCTGTCGTCCAAGCCTGGGCTCTCCATGGTCTGGCCCTCGTAGTGGCTGGTGCCACCAACAGCCGTGATGGCGGCGGCGGTGGTGGTGGTGGTAAAAACGCGGGCTCGTCGGGAGCAGGAGGAGGGAGTGGTGGCGGTGGTGGTGGTGGCGGTGGTGGCGGTGGTGGAAATGGCCTGGGCAATGCCAACATCCAGCTGTTGCACCGTGTCCTTCTGAGCGAAACTCACTTTGTACAGATGGATCCGTTGCTCGCGAGCTGTGTTGGTCGCGTGCTTAATGCCGTGGCGGCCGCTCAGGGTCCCGATCTGGCCATGGACGAGGAGGGTCGACGTGCACTCAATGCCGTCGCCTATCAACTTCAGGCGCCCAGTGCGCCCAACGACGTGCGTGCGCTTGCTGTTTACTACGAGCAGCAGGTGATGCTGTTTGCTGCCGGTATGTACCGCCCCACCGAAGTGCAAGTGGCCGCGGCGGTCGCCGGCTGTCACATGGCTGCGCCGTCGTTGCGTCGTGCCAATGCCGCTATATTGCGCCAAATGGCACAGCAACACCCCAATTTAGTGGTGAACAAACGCATTGGACTTGTACACGTCGAGTCGATGTTTGTCGCGCATGCCTCTGCTCTTCACGACCCCATTACATGCGCGGATATTAACGAGGCGCTCGATAGTCTTTTGTCGACCACGGCAACCGAATTTCCCACTCGCTGGCTCACCGTCTGTCGTGCCATTATTACCGGCGAAGGCATTAGCTATGTCCCACCCTCGAAGCACTCGAATGCTGGTGAGGACGCTGCGGCGGGAGCGGCTGCAGCAGCCGCAGCCGCGGCTGCGGCGATTGCTGCGGCTACTGCTGCTGCTGCTGCTGCTGCCACGACTTCAACGGGTGATGCTATTGGTGGTGGAATTCCGTTGCCGGATGGTATTGCAGCTGCTGCAGGTTCAGGTGGTGGTGGTAGTGGTGGGGCCGGTGAGGACGAGGACAATGCGTCTTTTGTAGGTGGTGGTGGACGCGGGGGAGACGGGGGTGTGCACGTAGTCCCTGGCTGGCAGGCCCGCACGCGAGCTGTCGAGTGTCTGCGCACGGTGATTCGGGAATGTCGTGAGTGTGGAAACAAGGAGACGCGTCGCGCACATTTTGACTTGGCGCTGGCGCGGGAGATGCAGAAAAAGCGTTCCAAGGCGGAATTTGTCGCGTTGAAGCTGACCGACTGGATTGCGGTGAGTTTCACTGCGTCGACAGCGACGGTGGACGCGTTGCGCGCGGTGGGACTGCGTCTTCTGGGGTCACTTGTCGAAGGGTTTGCGGGTGTGTCGGATCCCGATGCAGACGAAGGCACGCCTTTGCTAGAGCTGTGTCAGGCGCAAGTGATGGCGGCGCTACGACCGGCGTTTGCCGCGGGTGCGTGTCAGCCATTTGTGCTTGCCGCTGCTGCCAATGCGTGTGCGTCGTGGGTGTGTTGTCGAGCGACGGACGACCCGCGTCGTGCCTATCAGTTGCTCGGGGTGCTTTTTGATGCGACATTGACGGAGCCACCGGAGCGGTCAAAAGGAAGTGGTGCGCTGGCGGCGGACGAGGAAGAGATGACGACGGTCGAGGCATTGTGTGTGTTTGGCAAGACGGCGCTTACCGAGGTGCGTCTGGCGGTGAGTCACGCTTGGGCGCGCGTGCGACAGACGGGCAAACAATGTGGTGTGGAGGTTTTGGTGGAGGCAGGTCAGTCGCGTCTGGCGGCACTTGTGGGGCAGTGGAGTGCGATTGTGCACGACTATGCAGTACTGTCGCTGCCGGCCGACCAAGCACCCGTGGGCGCCACCGGCCGTTTGTACGCGGCCGGCGGCGAAGAGTACGGACGACCGCTGTTCGCGGCGGCCTGGCTTGACTCGCTTGCAGCACTGGCGACGCTTTCGGACGAAGGTGCCTACCAGCAGGTCTTCTGGGCGTCGTCGGTGCTTGCGCCCGACGGGGGCAGTCAAGTAGTGAGCGAACGCAGCGATGATTTCCGCCTCTTTTTTGGGTTGCTTGTGCGCGAACTTTTGCAAGGGCGTGATGTCTCGGTGGTACGACAGTGTCTGCGCTCTTTGGCGCTGCTCTTTCAGAGGCAGAGGGAGACGTCGGAGGGGGAAGAAGGTGCGGCGGACCACACGGGACTGTCTACCGACGAGTTTGTTGAGCACGCGACGATGCTGCGTCAGGTGCTCGTGTCGTACACGGACGCTGAGGTGCACATTGAGTTACTTCAGGTTCTCCAGCGACTGTGCGTGGACAGCGACGGCCTTGCGACGCGCGACAGGCCGCACGAGCGCATTGACGCCGCCGCGCTCACGTGTCTGCGCGTGCTTGCCGTTCACGTTCCCTTGCTTTTTGCCGACGACCAATTGTCGGCGACGACGTCTGTGACGCCGCACGATCTGGCTGCGACCTGGTCGGCGGGCACGCGCGATGTTCTTGTGCAGTCGACCTTGTTCCTCGGTGAGCTTGTGCGTCTCTCGCGCGCTTCCTCCGTTCTCTCCACCACCCTCTATTGTGTGCTCTGGCTCATGCGAGCGGACGCTGCGACCCTTGCCAGTCCCTGTGTGCGCACGCTGCGCCAGTGTCTTGCCGTGGCGGTGGCCGCCGAGCACACGTCGGCCCTGGCTGCATCCGTGCGCAGTGTTATTGCAGCACTCGGCGCGGCTACGTCAGGGCCCGACCGTTCGGCTCACCTGGCGGTTCTCGGTCTTTTTGCCATTCATGCGCCCGCCTCCACGTGGACGAGCCACGCCGATTTGGGCAGCGCTCTTGTTGCGGCCGTGCGACAGTGTCTGGCGGACGACGCGCTGCGTGTCACAGTCGTGCGAACTCTCTTGTCGCTATTGCAGCAGAGCACAAGTAACTCCGGCACCGGCCACAACGAGATGGCACTGTCGTTTGTGCGCAGTCTTACTGTCGACGTGGTGATTGGCATGCAGCGGTTGACGGAGCCCGGGATGAATGTGATGGCCCTGAGCGACACGGACCTGGCCTTTGTCAGCGAATGTGTGCGCTTACTTGATGAATTGGCGACGCGCGACGTGGCGACGACGAGCGGTGAAGCGGGTGGAGAGGTTCGTATGGCCATTGTGACGCTAGTCGCATTGCTGGTGCGCTGTCTGACGGTGACCAAGGAGGCGCCTGCGTCGGCCACAGCGGCTCGTCGGTTGCACCAGCTTGCCGTGCAAACACTCATTGCGGTGGGTCCCCGTCACGCTACGTCGTTCAAGGCGGCAGTGTCAGCCCTTGCGCCCGCCTTCAAGCTCACGCTCGAGTCGGCCATTCGTGACCACATGGCTGTGGGGGCGCGCAAGGCCGCTGCAACTGCGCCCACCCAGCCGTCCATTCAGCTTAAGATGGATTTCAGTAATTTTGCAAAGTGAAAATAATAATAATAGTAATTATTACTATTATATTACGACTAACTCCTCGTAATTTACATAAGCTATCGCAACTCTTATAAATTATCTAATTTATTAAGTTGAAAATTAATATCATTGTCTAAATTCGAGTAATGAATTTTTCTTATTAATTTTTGATTTTATTTATTTTTTCTTCACATCTTTGATCTTTCTTACGCATCATCATTCTCGGGCAAATTGGCTTGGTCGAGTGTTTGCCTTGAATCCGTGTGCCCGACCGACGCTCCCAGGGCGTGCAGCGTGCCCCTGATGCTTCCCATTTGCGTGTCAATCGATCAGGTTCTTCCGCCCAAGTGCCTTCAGAACCCGTAAGAGTGCGTCGCAGTGCCGTCTGGCGTCGCCCGGGCTGCTGCGGCCGCCCCGTGCGCCCGCCTCACCCCCCCTCCCGCCCCCTAGGCGCTCCTACTCGGTGTATACGGTGACTGTGCGCCGCACAGACTCTCTCGACGCTCCTGAGTGGAAGCTTCGACGCCGCTACACCCAGTTCCACGCCATCTTTCTGCAGCTGCGCCACATTGAGCCTCAGCCGCGCTTTCCACCCAAAAAGGTTACTGTCCATTCATTTTTTTCCTTTCGTCTGTTTTTTTGTTTTTTTTTTCTTTTTTCTTTTTTGGCCTTTTTTGACAGTTTCTACCGTTTGTGACTGTGTTTCTGTTGGCAGCTGTTTGGCAACGCGAGCATTGAGGTGCTGGAAAGGAGGCGCGTGGAGCTGCAGGGCTACCTGCGAAGCCTGCTGGAGCACTCGAGTCTGCCGGACTTTGTGACTCTTCTGGACGGTCTGCTGGACCTGGTGAAGCACAATGTGCCCATGCCGACGGCGTACAAGATGCCCCTGCGAGGTATCTGCACTGTCCACGGCCCCTGCTTCGTCTTCTCCTTCTCCTTTGCGCATATTCCACTATTTTGCACTTTGGACTGACATTCCTACTACTACTATTAGTGCGAGAGCCGCCGACATTTCGACTTGGTATTGACAGTGCGCGTCTGGGTCGACTGCAGGCTCTCAAGGAGCTCTCTGCGGAAGGAATGAACGTCCACGAGGTGGGCGAGCACGGTGAGACGTTGTTGCACCATGCGGCGGCGCACGGCCGGCTGTACTGTTGCGAGTGGCTGTTGGAGCAGGGGCTCGATTCAATGGCAATGGATCGCGATGGGGACACGCCCATGCACAGTGCGGCGCTGTGGGGCCACCCCGAGTGTCTAGAGGTACTTATTGACGAGCCCGAAGTGGATATGGACGTGCGGAATCATGCGGGGCGCACGCCCTTGCACCTGTGTGCGCGTCGCAATCGTTTTGTGTGTCTCGAGATGCTGCTCCGGTCGGGCGCTACACCCGCAGTGCAGTGTAGCGAAGGGCGCACGGCCCTTCACGACGCCGCCGCGCTTGGTAACACGCTGTGTCTTGACTTGCTTGTGGCTGCGGACCGAACGATGTTGAATGTGCGCGACGGACGCGGTGAGACCCCCGTTCATTTGGCGTGTGCGTTTGAGCAGAAAGACGCACTTGAGACACTGATCAACTACGAAGCAGACGTGACGTAAGTGTGACTGAGAGAGAGAGAGAGTGGGTCTCATGGCGTGATTGTTGGTGTTGTGTTGTAGGGTTGTGTCTGACGAGGGTGGCACTGCGGCGCACATTGCATGCGAGGTGGGGAACATTGCTCTTCTAGAGCTACTTCTGACGCGCGACCGAGACGCACTGACGCGACGCAATGCTGAGAGTGGTGCGTCGTTGTTGCACTATGCGGCACTCAGTGACCGGCCCGAGTGTGTACACTGGCTTGTCAGTCAGCGCTCAGTCGATGTGAACGCAGTGACGCTCGAGAATGAGACAGCTGGGTTTGCCGCAGTCGGTAAGATAAAGAGCGAGAGAGCGACAGATAGTTGAAATGGGAGCTGTAGTGAATGGACATGCGGAGTGTCTTGAGGTGCTGTGTGAGAGTGGACTCGACCTGTGGCTACAGAACCAGCTGGGGGACACTGTGCTGCATGCGGCGGCGCGGGGAGGACAGCTGGCGTGTGTGGAGGTGCTGTTGCAGCGGGACGGGACAGTGAGTGGCGGGAGCAGTGACGGTGCGGGGCGCCACAAACGGCTGGTGCACATGCGCAATGCGGAAAAGATGACTGCGCTGCATTGTGCGGCGACGACGGGGGCACTGCATGCATGCGCGCTGCTGGTCGAGGCCGGGGCGAGTGTTCGTGCGCTGTGTGCAGGGGGACGCACGGCGGCGCAAGTGGCGGACTCGTTTGGCTTTGACGATTGCTACGAGTGGCTCGTGCGGCAGGAGGAGTTTGATCAGGAAAACTATCGGGCTGAAGATGATTTTGAGAGTGATGCTGAAACGTTTGAGGAGACCATGTCACGATTGAATCGGAGGAAGGCTGTTGAGGGGGAAGAAAAGGTGATGGAGGTGGAAGAAAAGGAGGAGGAGGAAGAAAAAGAAGAAGAAGAAGAAGAAAAGGAGGAAGAGGACGAGGAAGATCTGTGTGAACGCGCCAGTGACAAAATGGAAGAAAAAGAGGGTGTAAAGGAGGCTGTGAGTGATGGAGAGCGCAGGAGAGGGAAAGAAGGGGATGTTGAGAGTGCGCATGCCATGTGAGTGCGTGAATGTATATAATAATAATAATAATAATAATAATAATAATTATAATAATAATAATAATAATAGTAATAATGATAATAATTTTTTATTATTATTAATTTTCAAGTAAAGTTATACGAGAGAAAAATGTCGTGCTGTTGTATTATTTAGTAGTCGAAATATCATTGAGCTTTTTGTACTTTCACTGATTTTTTGAGTACATGCACTGCCTTGTAGATTGCAGGAGACCTTGTCTGAGCAATGAATTGGCAAAGATCTGCGATCGAATTTGTTACAACTAATCGCTAGTTGAGTGTTTTTGAGTGCACTACTTGCAATAATGCACCGCTTCGCTTCGAAGGCAACAGGAGCAGTATCCAATTAGAGTTTGCAAGTTGTACAAAGAGAACTCGTTTAAGTTTGGATTACTATAATTTGTGGGATCTTGTATCTGGCGTGTGTCGTCAAGGCACACAACATTGCCAGATACCTTAGTTTCTGATTTGGAAGTCGACAATGATAAAATATAGGTGTTGTAAGAAAGACGCAAAGAGAGATATATAGAGAGAGAAAGAAACAAAGTGGAGAGTAAAAGTGGAGGGAGAGAGAATCACTGGAGGTCAGGGGGACCATTGACGCCCGTGGCATAGTCAAAGTCGGACGGAGCCGGAGGAACCTCGGGACGGGTGTCGGGCACATCGACATTCTCCAGGTTGAGCATCTGCAGCTTCATTTCCAGGTCAAGCAGCTGTTCGACGTCATCGAGCGTCGTCTGGCACTCGAGATCCTACCATAATTGTGAAAAAAAGGATTTTATCTTGTCTGAGTACACACACACACACAATATTAAAAATGATAAAAAAAAAAGTACCTGATTAAGCAGTGCGCGCAGTCCGTCCGTCCACGTCTCAAAGCTCTTCTTGGTAATGGCAACCAAGTCGACTGCCTCTTCATTGTCCAGCATCAGCGTAAACGTCACTTCCATCACTTCGTCGCTCACCTAAAAACAACGCACACACAATTTATCAGTACACATGTATAGATTGGTCTCGTTTGTGTTTACTTTATTCTTGCGAGTGGTAAACACTGCACATTCCTTTCCAGTTGTAAAGTAGCGAATGTCAATGATGGGGACTACAGAGAGAGAGAGAGAGAGAGAGAGAGAGGAGAAAGAAACAAAGTGATAGAGAGAGAGAGAGAAGAAAGAAACAAAGTGATAGAGAGAGAGAGAGGAGAAAGAAACAAAGTGATAGAGAGAGAGAGAGAGGAGAAAGAAACAAAGTGATAGAGAGAGAGTCGGGGTGAGTGCCAGTCGGTGACTCACTCCGGTTCATAACAATACTTCTTCTCAGGTCTTCCGACGATGGTTTTTCGCCCTCAATGGACTCGCCCACAAGAATTGTTGTACGGTTCTCGGAGAGACAACAATACGTGGTCGCCGTCTGGTAGAGATTCAGAGACACAGTGTCAGTCTAGTACAAAAATAGTGTAAATGTGTACGTTTGAAACACCCTTTTTGGTGATTTTGCGAAAGTGTGCTCCGTCGACGAGTTGCTTGAGACGGTGCTCTTTAATGTCCTCGAGAACCATCAAGCGCACGCGGGAGCGCAGATCACTATCAAGTGTGGAGAGAAAAGTAATGAGTTTTCTCTAATTTTTTTTGTGTGTGTCTGTGTGTGTTTATATCCATCTTAAGCGAGGCGTACCGGACAGGTGCCGCTTGGGCGTGAATGTCCTCCTTCTCCTTCATGTCCTTGAGTTGAATCTCCATAATGCGTTCATAGGTGACGCGACGTGCGTCTTCGCCAAACTGTGGCATTGTTCGCGGAAGCTCAACTTGTGTCATAATCGTGTGAAGCTTACAGAAAGGAATAAGAGAGGTGAGGGAAGGCGAGACTACTACAAAGAAAATGTATTGTTGTTCACCTGTTTCGCAACAACTTTCATGACCTTTGGGAAGTCCATGTGCGCTGCGTCCATTTCGCGCCAAGTGCGGTAGCACAACAGAAGCGACTGCAAACATGTGTATAGTGAGTGTCGAGTTCAAGTGTGCGTGCGAGTGTTGCTTTGGCGATTGATACCTGAGAAAAGAACTCCTCAAAGGGGTGTGAGACAGAGAAGAACATGGAGTAGTAGTCGGAAGAGGTCTCTGAGATGGGTGCGCCAATGTTGAGCAGCTCCAGCTCAAGCTCGACAATGCGCAGTGCTGCCTTGACCAGCGGACACTGGGCTCGCTCACTGCGTGCCGCAATGATCTAAATGATTGGAAAGGTGAGAGGAAATGTGGCAACCAATGTAACAAAGGGAATGTGATTGAACAAGAAGGAATGATTGAAAGAGAGAGGAGGGAGAAAGAAACAAAGTGATAGAGAGAGAGAATTGAGTGGTTGGACGAGAGAATCGTGACACTGTGTGCCTGATTGCGGTACCTTGTGAAAATCGTCTCCGTATGAATTGATGAAGTACACAATGCACTTGAGAGTAAGAACTCCCAACGGCTGACGAAACGGTTTGGAACGGTCCTCGTCCTAACATGTAAGAAGAGCAAAGAGTAAATGAGTCGCACAGCACAGTCACTCGCAGAATTCAAACGTACGTCAAATCCAAGTCTCTCCCACAGCGAAATGGCTTCTACTGCCGCATTGGATTGCGATGGGAACCGGCCTAAAACAAGATGGTACGTTTGTGTGTGTGTGTGTGTGTGTGTGAATAAAAGTGACTGAGTATGTCAAATGGTATGAGCTGAGTCGTGAGTCGCGAGCAGTGTACACAATGTGACTCATATATTTGCACTCAAATAGATGTTTTTTTAGAGTGTACCTGAAGGAGCACTGTCACCAATGCAAGAGACAACCATGTCTAGATTGGCGCACTGTGCGGCATTGGTAGGGTCAAAGGAGAGGCTTGCTTCGGGAGCAATGAGATTGAATGTCTGCTGTTGAAATACATAGCACTGATGCGCCAGTTCGGGTCCAACTCCGCCATCTGTCGCAAGCATCGTCTATATCAAAAGAATGAGGTGTCAGTGGCGTGTGTGCAAGTGTGTGTGTTGAATGAGGGAGGGGGGGAGAGGG
>CALSCP010002428.1:2895-15388 GCA_943704425.1 Ministeria vibrans ATCC 50519
TAGTTGTCGAGTGTCTGGTGAATGGTGGGGATGTCGCCGGGGACAGTTGACGTCCTCTATAGGGTCGTTGCTCATGTCGAATCTTGGCTTTTGGGGGCGGAGGTGCAGTCCCTGGAGCTGCTCATTAAACGGTCAGTCTCAACAGCGCCAATCAACGCCGTGCTGTCGCTTCCCGCGACCCCTACGACGAGTGTCCACTGCGACGTATCCTCATCGCTTCCTGCGACCCCTACGCCGACGAGTGTCAACTACGACGTGTCTCCGTCGCTTCCTGCGACCCCTACGACGAGTGTGAACTACGACGTGTCCTCGCCTCGCTCTGCGACCCCTACGCCGACGAGTGTCCACTGCGACGTGTCCTCGCCTCGCTCTGTGACCCCTACGACGAGTGTGAACTGCAGTTCCTCCGCCCACCTTTCACCGACCGGGCATTGCGATCTTCAGAACGGTTGTACAAGAGATGCGCCTTATGTACAAGCAGGCCGCACCGGGCATTCGTAAACCGATGGCTCTGTAGTGGTCGCTCCTGACCTAACTCGACAAGAAATTGTCAAGTACATCGCTGAATCAGTCCCCGCAGACGACGCAGTTGAATACGTTTACTCGAGTGCGAGTCTCGATCGACGTCTGATGACCGCGACGCTTGGCTGGGTGCGACAGACGCTTATGCAGATCAAGTACTCGGTTTTTTACGATGAGTACGATGATGTGGCTAAAAGAACACAGAATCAGCCGAATCGAAGGGGCTAAATATGCCGATCTCGTCGGAGACCAGGAGTTTATCCGTCTTGCTACCTCGGCAATGGGTCATTTTCCCGCGAACACCATCAAAGACCTTTATCATGCAATGTCCACTCACAACACCCACGCTCTTTTAAGACTGTGTGCATCTGGCATTGGCAATTTCGACACAACCAGCGCCGCACCGATAAAATTATTACAATTAGCGGTTCAGAAACTTAAGAACCGTGGCTCTCTTGTTCGAGAAGTTCTGCAAGACTCAGCTCACTACTCCGTAGGCTCTCCAAGCCTGGGGCTGTGTCCCAAAGGTGGTTGTTTTTGGAACAAGAAGCCTGCCAATGGAGTCCAGGGGAGTCACCTAAAATAGCTCTGCTACGCTCGCTCTGTCTTGGCTGTTGACGCCACGAAGCGTAACCATGGCAAGACAACGCTCTGTGAACTTTCTCTGGGAGACTCCTCACGGATGGCCAGAACACGCTCATAATACTCAAGGGCACGAATGTAGGATCCTTGTGCGTGGAACACAATGGCCATGTTGTTGAAAGTGATGCCTGTGTCTGGGTGGCCTCGGGATAGACACTTCTGTTGGACGGTCAAAGTTTGCTCAAGGGACTGAAGAGCCAGATCATTCTGACCCTGACTTATCAAAAGCTCGCCCATTGTTCCAAACGCATATGCGGCAACCACACACTCCTCATCTCCAAGACACGTCATACCCATTTCCATCGCCCGCATCGCTTCCCCAAACCGCCCTTTGACTTTCCAGAACTCCGCCAAGCGCACCCCAAGCAACACGCCTTCTTCGTCCTTCTTTCCAACCTTCACAACCCGCTCCAAACACTTCATTCCATGCATGCCAACCTCTCGACTCCACTCCATCGCAGAGTATATCATATCATTGTGCCCAACTCAGACATTGCGACAAAACAGATCAGTGATATTTATTTGTTCATTTTTCCAACCTCCCGTACTGCTCCGCACTGTCTCACGTGAAGTGAACAGCCTTGTTCTGCTGTGAGCGAGGGGCGGTTCGGTGTGACAGAAAGGACATCTCTCTCGCCAGTGTCTCCTTGTCCGTCGTCTGACCTCCTGCTGCTATTGTCGGGTTTGTGTTGTCTGGGGAGAGAGGGAAGAGCAATTCTAGATACGACTGTGGGCAAAGAGCGGCTCGACGTAGCAGAAAGGCCGTCCCTCTCACCAGTGTCTCCTTGTCTGTCGTCTGACCTCCTGCCGTTGCTGTCGGGTTTCGGTTGTCTGGAGCGTGTCCCAGGCACAAGGAGACCAGCCTCGTGCTCTTGAGTATTACGAGTGTGTTCTGACCATCTCTGAGAAGTCTCTTGGTCCCGACCACCCATCCACAGGCTCCACATTGAACAACATTGGCGAGGTTTACCGGCAGCAAGGAGACTATACACTCGTGCTCTTGAGTGCGATCCTCTTTCCTCCGCAGACGTGAAGTTCCCTCTCTCTCTCTTTCTATCTACGCACACGATCACAACAAAAAGCATCAATACAAATGGAAAAAATGTGGAAAATTAACTTCAATTTGTAGAAGGGCAAGTGCCCCAACTAGGCCGGGGCAAAGTCCATGACAAAGCATCTCGATCGAAGTTAACTGGAATTGACCCGATACTAGAAACGCACCACAACGATAAATCGAGGTTAAAAGAATTAGCTTCGTGAAACATATGCTTCATGTCCGTCACTTGCTGCACATCCCACGAGGAAATGTCTCCGTTGAAAGACTTTGCAAAACCAAACATGGTGTTCATGTTTGTCACTTGACTAACATTCCAAAGCGACAAATCGCCATTGAATTGGTTTGCATGACGAAACGTTCCAGCCATAGAAGTGACCCGTGATACGTCCCACTCAGCAACATTCCCGTTGAAAGATGAAGAAAAAAAGAGCACCCACATGTTCGTCACAGATGACACATCCCAATTCGACAAGTCTGGTGATGAGAGGCCCGAGTATGCAAACGCCCACTGAAGGGATGTTGTGTCACTCAGATCAGGTGCATCTAGAGCGCTAACGTCCATATTCGCACAGCCATAAAAATAATTGCCGTTGTTACCCAGGATGGAGGGAACCCCACTGTTTGATGTCCAAGATCTTGAGTTTGTCCCCACCGTTGTCAAAGCGCCAACCGACAATGCTCCCAGTTATCTCCAGAGTATAATTTCCGGCCTGGGAACAGAGAACGATACATCCCACGCACATATATTGTATACTTACTGGTTGTTTAGGCTCTGAAATGTGACAATGAGTAAAGAATTGAAGAGTGAAAATGTGAAAATGGATTCGAGGTTGGTACATCTACATTAGGATCAAATGGCAGTTGAAGCCGCTAGATTATCTGTTGTAAGCGTCGGTACAGTCGCAGAATGTGTCGCTTTTCAAACAAAGAACAAGAGGAGCCTGTAGAGTCTGTTCTGTTGGGCGGTAAAGGTGACTCGCAGAAAAAGAACCCTAACCCACCACGCACCGCCGCGCCGCCTCCACAAGCCCCACACCATCCAGGGCACTCACGCCCGCCGTCCGAAACGACGCAGGAAACACGACATCGCCTGCTGCGTCGACGCTGAAAAGGCACAGTTGCGCATCCTCCTCGAACAGACCAAAGTGCCTGCCTCTGTAGACGCGGGCGCCACAGATCAAATCGCTGCGCACTCCAGGGACCGTCAGGGACATGAGCTTCATCCCAGCAAAGCACTTGAGCGTGGACCCAAGGCAAACGCGACGCCGCAAGGTCAGCAGAAACGCGTCCGCTTCGACTTTGGATTGGTAAACAACCCGTCTGTCGACTCGGGTGGCACGCATTCTTCCTCCGTTGGTGGCTGGAGTGAGTTAGTAGACGTGGGTCATGGCAGGGGTGAGAGCAGTGAATTGAAGTGATCTCGGTGAATGAGGAGTATCTACTGTCACAATGTCGCTATTCCATCTAATCATTCATATTCTTTCTCTGTAGATTCACGACTTCAGCACCTCACTATTCGTTTCAATGGAAACGCCAGTTTGCCTGGTTTGCCCGTCTACCTGTCTCAGCCTCTGGTATTAGCCGAACCATGTCGCTGCCCGCTTCCCTGAGACGATGGATTCCAGGTTTGAAGAAGGTTCACTTGAGAGTGTTGACTGGCAGAGAAGAAAAATGGTGCTCTCAAAGGGTTTCATTCGTAGTAGGGGGTAAAGTGACATAGATCAAGATAGATGGGGCAAGCAACAAAGAAATAGAGAGTAAGACAAAAGCGAGATTGAGGCAGTGTGAAAGAGAGAGAGGGAGAGAGAGAGAGTGAGTAAGAGAGTGTGTGCGTGAAAGTTAGGGACACGGAGACAGAGAAACATGAGAGAGAGGGGGAGTCAGGTTCTCACGATGGCAAGGCAAACACGATCGCCACGTCCGTCTTCACACCGCGAGCAAACATGCGACGGCACTCGACGAGGTCGGGAAAAACGTAGTATCTCTGATGCTTGCCAGACACCAGGTTGTGGCGCGTCTCATTCAGAGACACGTAGTTGCGCAGGGACCGCCCAAAGACAGCATTTCCAGGGAGGCACACAGCAGCTGAGGTGGCACAAAACTGCTCATACAGCGCGTCTTTCGCCACCTCGCGACGCCAAGTGCCCTCCTCAGCATCATGCAGATACGTGTACCAGAAACACCCAACCTCGTCCAGTATCTGCCGCTTCACGTCCCAGATAGCCTTCTGCAGAATGGGTGGCGTGACATTCGCGTCAAACCGAGAGAGGTCGCGCTCGAGCAGCTTGGCCATGAACGCAGCAACGCCCCCGTCGACAATCTCGGCGTGCAGAGCGGCTTGGTAAGCGTCGTCCTTGTACTCACTGCTCACGTTGATCACAAGGTAGCGACGGTCGTCAATCTCCATTGGCGCGACACGTGCATCGTTGGAAGCCATGAAGAGTTGTGAATGATTTCGGATGGTGATGGAGTCCTTGCATCCGCGCCCAATAGTGAGAGTTGGACCAGTGATCAGCGCCTTGAGTGCGGCCGCAATGTTCGGGTTGTACTCATCAAATCTCGTGTTGAGGAACGCAACAACGTTCATGGCCCTCGTGAGCAAGCTGTTGTCGCCATGGCCCGTCAGCTGCTCACTGTCCTGAGTGGCGACAAAATGCTTGCCGTACATCGCGCCAATGATGTCCGAAACAAAAGTGGTCTTGGCGCTGTCCTCTCCGCCGCAGAGCACAAAGACCTTTGGGAGACGCACGCTGGGTTGCTGGAGCATGTACGCGAGATAGTCCAGCATGTAGGTGTTAAGCGTGGCGTCGTCACCGCATATGGTCGTCCGAATGTGCTCGAGGATGCGCGTGCAGTCACCATGGGCAGGCTCCACCGCGAAACCGCTCCAGAGATTAAAGCAGTCCGTGCTCGTGCGCGGGTAGGTCTCGCCCGGCTCCATCACGATGCCATTGTAGGTCGTATGTCTGCTCCACTTCCACCACGCCTGTGCAACATTGACTTGCTTTCTGCCCTCGCCAAGCGCAAACTCGGCAGCGTTGGCGTTAAGAAAGTCGCTTTTGTCAAACACAATCGGAACTGTGCGTTGACTCAGTGGATCGTAATGCTGGGTGTCGATCACACACGTCTTGCGGCCACAGCGCGTGACCGCGTACCGCTCGTTGAACTGCTCCAGGCACTCGGTGATTGGTGGTGTTTGCACTGCAGCGTCTGCTTCTTCCCCACAGGATGCAGCGCGCAGGGTAAGTGTGACTGTGGTCGTCTCGCCAGTCTGCAGAAGGGATAGACAGGGACCTTCTCCGAGTGCACCACTGGCATCGTGACACCATTGGATTGGGTCTGACAGGTCACTGCTGACACGACACTTCTTTGCGCCCGTCTGATCGGTGTAGAAGAAGAGGCCACTGAGAGGATCTTTGCGGAGAGCGTCAATCAGTGGCGCGAGCACCATCTTTTTGACATCGCCGAGCGTCTCGAAGACAACATGGGATGGCAGACGTAGGTAAATGCTGCGGTTGGTGTCGGAGGACGCGTCGGACTGGTACAGGGGCAGGCAGGCGACGGCATCGACGGGCAGGTTGAGGAGCGGTGCAAGAATGGCGTGGAGCTTTGGCAGGAGGTGCGTGTTCGTGGCATCGCGCAGTTGGTCGAGTGTGACAGACGCATCGGCAAGCGAGCAGTCGAGAATGAGGGGGACCGTCGAGACCGCGCCTGTGACGACCTCGTAGTAGGAGCGATCGGTATTGCGCATTGTACGGACACATTGCGACGCTGGCTGCACGATGTACGCTGGGAATGTTCGGCCATTGGGAGTCTTCGTGTTGAAGTACCAAATGCGTAAGTCATCGGTCGGGCAGGGCACCGGCATGTTGTAGCGCGTGCGCCAGTTGTCGAGGTTCTCTTCCTTGAGCGGTGGTCGGCCCTCGACGTACGCGCGTGCGTTCTTGAGGTACTTGCCGGGGAAACGCGGATCGTCAGGGTGATGGAGGGTCCACTTGGCACCGAAGGGAGAGTCAAACGTTGGTGGCGGAACTGGCGTACAGGTGTCGTTGTGGTCTTCTTCGAGGAAGGCGTCGCCTTCGTTGTCGTCGTTAGAGAGTGAAACAATCGAGTGCGTGAGCCCATCTTCGCCACCATCGTCGTCTTGGGATCCATTTGTAGCGCCATCTTTGCTGCCATCGTCGTCTTGGGTTGCGCTGCCACCGTCGTCTTGGATTCCTTGGGTTGCGCTGCCATCGGCGTCTGTGGTTGCGCTGCCATCGTCGTCTTGGATTCCTTGGGTTGCACTGCCAGCGTCGTCTGTGGTTCCGCCAGCCCACTGAATGCCCTCGAAGTTGATGTCGCCCTCGTTGACGTCCGTGTCGTCTTCGTCGTCCATGGGTGTAGCAGCCCGCTGAATGCTCTCGTCGCTGTTGTCGCCCTCCATGGTGTCAGTGTCGTCTTCCTCGTCCATGGGTGTAACAGCCCGCTGAATGCCCTCGTCGCTGTTGGCGCCTTCCATGGTGCCCGTGTCGTCTTCTTCGTCCATGCGTGTAGAAGCTCGCTGAATGCGCTCGAAGTTGTTGTCGTCCTCGCTGACGTCCGTGTCGTCTTCGTCGTCCATGGATGTAGAAGCCCGCTGAATGCCCTCGTCGCTGTTGGCGCCTTCCATGGTGTCCGTGTCGTCTTCTTCGTCCATGCGTGTAGAAGCGCGCTCGAAGTTGTTGTCGTCCTCGCTGACATCCGTGTCGTTTTCTTCGTCCATGGATGTAGAAGCTCGCTGAATGCCCCCGTCTCTGTTGCCGCCCTCCATGGTGTCAGTGTCGTCTTCGTCTGTCCCTTCGCGCAGCGTGTCTGAGTGTGTCGACGACAAGAAAGTGTTTGCCGGGTCAGACAAGCGTTGGCGCTTCGTAGGTGAGATATGGCGGTGAGAATTGCTCGCTCGTCGTTTGCTCTGCTGCTGGAGAGACACAACGCTGCTGTCACCGCTTTTCACCTTGACGCTGGGGCGACTGGGAGACGCATCGTCTTGAGACGTTTCTGATGCTGTCGCTGGCAAACCTAAAGAAGATGAAGGGTGGTCAGAAACTGTGGTATCTGTATGGTCCGAAGGGAAGGCGCGCCGATTCTTTGCAGGAGGTTGCGTGCTTGGCATTAAGAGAGTGACGAAAGGAATTGATGGGTCGTCGCACAAATATAAGTTTTGATGATTCGCGCTTGCAAAAAAAAAAAGTGTCTTAAGCGTGCTGGCTCACCATAGTCTCCCTGACAGAATTCAGTGGGTACTTGCTTGGCCTGAAAAGACAAGGTTTACGTCAATGCTTTTCTTGCGTTCTCTTCGTTCTCTTTGTACCTGAACCTCGGCGTTGGGGTTCCCATCCGGCGCAGTCGCCGTATCGAGTTTCGCACACATGCCACCCAGTCCCTCCACCACCTTGTGCAGATGTGTCTGCAGCACTGCAACCGCCGCCGTGTACTCTGCTGTCTTCTCGGGAAGTTCCTTGGATAGCTTCTGCCGGAACTGGCGAGTGTTCGTCTTGCGTTGACGAATTTCCTGCATCAATTCAGTGCGTCGCGTCTCATGGGCCTGCTTCTCCCCGGTGACTTTTAACATCGCCTCGTCAATAAGTTGGTGCGCCATAGCCCATACATCGTAATCATCTGTCTTCTTGCTGCAGACAGTTTCCTCTTGTATCTGGAGCACACGCACATCGCATTTATTGATGTCGACGCTGATCTTTGAAAACTCAGCCATGCACGTCGCAATGGCTCGAAATTCTTGAACAAGTTCACTCAACGTCTCAGTCAACTGCTTGGCCGCCTAGTAGAATGCGAGTTTGAATCAGATTATCGTAAGGAAAAGCTGAACAATTACCTGAACTTCCCCGTTGTTCTCCAGCTCTGTCAAACGCCGCAGGTCCTCCATGACCTTTTCAGCTGCCTGAGCGGCGGCTTGCACCTCCATATTGACCACCGTACACGCATCACGCGTCACTCCGTCACTCCGTTGCACAAGAGTATCGACATTCTGAACTGAAAAAAAAAAAAACGCGCGCGCGTTTCAAACGAGTTTCGAGCACCATCTCGTTTTCTTTTAAAATTAGAGTAAGTGCGAGGTCGCGGCACGTGTAATGCAGCAGTAGAAGCTATATTCGTCCTATGGACCTACTAGCGGGCGCACAGCGACTGGTGTGTCTTTTTTTTTTTTTTTTTTTTTTTCACTGACGACTCTTTGGTAACACCAGCATTAAAAGGCTGCATAGCGTTATTAGACTTTTTAGACGGGGCGATAGACAAGAACCATCGAGCGATTGTCCTGCTGTTCTTGACGAATCGTCTTGGTGTCGCGCCGAAAGAAAAAAAAAACCGGTCGAACTCACGAAGAGAAGAAAACGCGTGTTTGTACCCGGGGGTAGGCGCGCGGATGTATGCTGAGTGAGTTATGGCTTACCAGTGGAAGCCGTCGACGATGTATTTCGGCGGGACATGGGAAAAGAGACTGACTAGACTCTCGAGAGACTGGCTGCTCAAATTGTCGAGAATCGCCTGAAACGCTCTGTGTGTGCAGGTTGAGCCTCTTCACAGAGAAGCGCCATGCGAGGACTTGTGTGGCGCTGGACGGCGATTAGAAACGCGTCGATGGTCACCAGAGCGGGTTGAGAGATAAGGGAAAGCATTGCGTGCAGTTTCTGCTCAAGCTGAGCGCTATTCAAATTTCAAGGTTTTCTTGCCAACGTCCTGGTGATGTTGAGGTCGGCCCGTACTCCCTCACCCTATCACTGGTCACCAAGCCCCTCGTAGAGCGTCTCAGAACTTCGTCAAGCATCTGCGCGACGAGCACCACCGCCAGGTGTCTCAATGTGTTTTAGAGATGTACAGAAAATCACACTTGCTCAGCAGTTTTCTTGCTTCTGGCGAGCTAGCGACCGCCACGAAGGATCAAGACGAGGGTGAGGAGGAGAAGCCGAACGATTGCAAGTAGTAAGCGAGATCGTTTGGAAAAAAAACAGCCATTTTCAGCCATTACGCAACCTTCACAACCAACACTGTCCACGCTAAATAAACAACAACCTGCCCCTGCTCCCATTCGGTAGTCGGTACACCCCATTTACAAATATCGGGCGTGCAGAATGAACAGTCCGGCAAAAAAAATCCCTCTCACACAAAACACAAGCATCTTCCGCCACACAAGGCATACAGCAACCTACCCCTGAACCCATAGGGCAAACGGCGCCGGACGACGCCCTCTCTGGTTTGGGCTCAGTTCCGTAACGCAGACATTGACGATCAACACAACAAGAAAACACAACCCCATCAACACAACCCTCTCCTATGGATATACGGGGTGTGTTGGCTTATCGAGATTCGAGAAGGCTTATTTCCATGGATCAGGAATGAATAAAGTGTCGAACTGTCGATCGATCTTCAAACCAGGCAAACCAGGCAAAGTTTGGAATTTGCATTTTGGACTCAAGGAGGTGGTGAGGTGGTGGGGTGGTTGGCAGGTGGGGTGGTAGGCCGCCCGCCCGTATGCGACTGATCTTCAAACCATTATCCAAGCAAACCAGGCAAACCAGGCAAAGTTTGGAACTTGCATTTTTCACTCAAGGAGGTGGTGAGGTGGTTGGCAGGTGGGTGGTAGGCGACTCTTCAAACCATTATCCAGGCTGACCAGGCAAACCAGGCAAAGTTTAGAATTTGCATTTTGCACTCAAGGAGGTGGTGAGGTGGGTGGTGGGCGACTGATTTTCAAACCGTTATCCAGGCAAACCAGGCAAACCAGGCAAAGTTTGGAATTTGCATTTTGGACTCAAGGAGGTGGTGAGGTGGTGAGGTGGTTGGCAGGTGGGTGGGTGGTGGTGGTGGTGGACACTGGCATTCTGGCAAAGTCCAGAGCTTGTAAGCAAAAGTGTAGTGCGGTGGTGGAGTGTGACCAAGGCTAGTGGCAGAGTTGAGAGGAGAAAAGCCTTCAGCATGTCTGGGGTGTCCAAGGTGTCTGCCCACTTGATGTGTCCATGGCGTGAAATTGTTAGAGTGTTAGCAGACATCAACAAAATCAGCAGGTCGAGGCTTGTGGCTCGCGATAAGGGTGGCAAGGCGCTGATGCGATGCGAAGGCTGTAGAAATGCGGATCTCTAAGTAGTGATCAATTCAATTTCCAATTCCGAATTCAGTCTTTTCAATTTCTTTCTTTTTTTGTCTCACTTCCAGTGTCTCATAATGGCGAACTCAAGTCAGAAAAATGGCTACGGCGAGTGTGAAAAGCGTCTACGTCCCGATTTAGACGAAGGTAGGGGTGCAGATGAACGACCACACAAGCGACAGTGTCTTGCAGCGCGAGCGTATGGGGGGAGCTCATCAGCGACTGGCGAGGCGATCAAGGAGGACCAGGCCGCCGTCCAGACCGCTCAACAGGACACGTTCGCTCGTGTGGACGGCGGCTTCCCCTCGACACAGAGTGACAAAGACGACCACGCCAGTGACCATGCCGCAAGCAGCACCACAAGTCCGATGAGTGTGGACACTGACCTCTCCTCAACAGAGAGCCACAACGACGGCCAGGCCAGTCACCATGCCGCAAGCAGCACTGCAAGTCCAATGAGTGTGGACACTGACCTCCCCCCAACAGAGAGTCACAACGACGGCCAGACCGGTCACCAAAACGCACACAGTACCACAACTCTAATGAGTGTGGACACTGCCCTCCCTTCAATGGAGAGTGACGACGACAACGACCAGACCGGTCACAAGAACACACGCAGCGCTAGTGGCGATTCGATGGATGTAGACATTGAGCTCCTCCCAACAGAGAGTGACATCGATGACCAGGCTCTTGCCAACTGTGCCGACCAGCTTGAGGTCAACCGAGCTCTTGCCGACCAATTTGAGGCTGACCAGTTTGAGGCTGACCAGTTTGAGGCTGACCAGTTTGAGGCCGACCAGGCTCTTGCCGACCAGGCTCTTGCCGACCAGGCTCTTGCCGACCAGGCTCTTGCCGACCAGGCTCTTGTCGACCAGGCAAACGCGGCGACTGCCACAGCTGGAGTGAGCGCGATTGTCGCAGCACCAGTCACACCCACGCTCCCGAGTATGCGCGACACCTTGGCCACGTTTGACCGCAAGTTTTACGTCGTTCCACAAGGTGGCGGCACGTACGTCATAGAACCGAACTTCTTCGATCCTGAGATGGAGACCCTATGTACACGGTATATGACTACGGCGCAGTTCAGAGAATACACGGCTCGCGAGTGGGCTCAGCCGGAGAAGGGAAAAGCTGTCCAGGTCGGCCCATTCTGGCTGTCGCGCCCCGCCACACGCCAACTCAACGGTGTTGTCATGGACCCGTCGCTGCCACCGGGCCTCTGTCAGAAAACCGTCACACACAGCCAGCATGCTCGCCAAATCGACGTGTTCAATACGTGGCAGGGCTTCGCCGTCAAGCCGGAAAAGGGAGACTGGAGTCTCATCGACAAGCACATTCGCGAGGGCGTTGCCAATGGCAAGTCGGCCACATACGAGTACCTTCTCAATTGGATTGCGCGACTGGTGCAAGACCCTGGTACAAAGGCAACGACGGCCCTGGTACTCGGTGGAGAACAGGGACGTGGCAAAGGGACCTTCATCAAGGACATCGTGGGTGCTTTGTTTCATGCGTCACATTTTGTGCAAATCATGCGCGCAGAGCAGGTGACGGGTCGCTTCAATGCGATCCTCAAAGACAAGGTGCTAGTCTTTCTCGATGAGGCGTTCTTTGCGGGGGACAAGAGCCACACCGGAGTGATCAAGACCCTCATTACCGAGACCACAATGCCGCTCGAGCCCAAGGGCAAAGACCCGTTCCTCGTCAAAAATCGCACTGCGCTGCTCATGGCCTCCAACAACGACTGGGTGGCGCCCGTCGAGCTGACCAACCGCCGGTTTTTCATGGTTCGCGTGAACAACGACGCCACCCTGCTCACTCCAGAGTACTTCAAGGCGCTCCACGCACAAATTAAAAACGACGGCCTCGCCGCATTCCTGCACGCCATGCTCGAGCGAGACATTAGCGAATTTCGGATGGCCGCCTTTCCACGCGAAGACGCAGAGGAGTTTGAGTGGGACAACGTGCTGCGCACCGGCAGCGCAGAGATGCGTTTCATGCACCAGCTCCTCAAAGACGCGGACGGCGAGGCGTCCGATTGGATGGGCGAGCACTCCGTTCCGAAGAGGCAGCTCTACGACGAGTTTATCGCAAAGAGTGGCTGTCTTGTGAAGTTCAATCACGAATCGGCGGTGCACAAGAAACTGCAACAG
>CALSCP010002431.1:0-22550 GCA_943704425.1 Ministeria vibrans ATCC 50519
CTCTCTCTCTCTCTCTCTCTCTCTCTCTCTCTCTCTCTCTCTCTCTCTCTCTCTCTCTCTCTCTCTCTCTCTCTCTCTCTCTCTCTCTCTCTCTCTCTCTCTCTCTCAACTTCACTTTTTCACTGTACTCGTATTCACTCTATTTTCATTTACCTGCGTCTCTCATTCTCTCTTTCATTCGCTCTCTTTTTGTCACCTCTACTCAGTACATTGAGTTTGTGGCAGACCGTCTTCTGCTCTCACTGGGCTGTGACAAGCACTACAACGCGACAAACCCCTTTGGCTTTATGGAGCTTATTTCCCTCCAGGGCAAGACAAACTTCTTTGAGAAGCGCGTGGCCGAGTACCAGAAGTCAGGTGTCATGACCGATAAGGCCGACCAGAAGTTTTCGTTGGATATGGACTTTTGAATCATGCTTTATTTTTCAATACAGAATGTTTGCGTGTGTGTGTGTGGAAGGAAATAGAATTACATACGACAGTTACATGTAGCAGAAACGAGCTGAGGGGTTGCGAAAGGCGTTTTGATGGACAACGCTGCGCGAGGAGGTGCGGCACTCAATGCGACAAAAGCCAAAGGAGTCGGAGACTGTGCGAAAGACGCGTCGATGGGCGCGCGTGAGGAGTTGGAGGACGAGGGAGCGCATAGAAGGGCGCAGACAGCAGGAGACGCACTCTTCGTAGGTGGGACAGCAGCCGGTCTTGCTGTCACACCTTTGGCACGTGTATTGTTCACTCTGCGTGGGGTCGCAACAGCCCGAAGCGAGAAGAACATCAATCGGACAGAGAAAACCTGAAAATAACGTAGTAAATAATCGCTTTTTCTCTCAGCACTTACCTTTGTCGTCTGTGATGTGATCGGGTCCTTGCACAGTGTTACGACACTCAAGAGTCTGTAGCGTGATGGAAGAGAGCAGCGTCATAAGAGAACGAGAGAGAGAGAGAGAAACGGAATTGACAGGCGGACGTACAAAGTTGGACAAGACTGATCGTTGCATGGCAGCCTTTACAATCTGCTGCTCTTTCGTCCGTATCCCATGCCAGGCTGACTCGGGTGGAGACAGCGGGCTCAAGTCGCCAAAGTGGAAGAAGGGGCGTTTGGACTGGGACTCGGGATGGAGTAAGCGCCACTCGCGATACTGCCCTATTCGGTGGACTACGTACAATAGGAAGCAAATGACAAGGGTGAATACGATCGGTTGGCGTCGTATTCTCATCAAATTTCAACAAAAAAGAGAGATAATGAGTAGATAATCTGATAATCTGTATTTTCAAGCACTCCACTCAGCGAAAAAGTCATTGCCCTTATCATCAACCACAATGAATGCCGGAAAGTCCACCACGTCAACCTTCCACACGGCCTCCATTCCCTAAACAACAGAAGAAGAATTGATCAAAATCAAAAAAAAACGAATCAGTTTCAAATCGGAATAATATATGTTATCTCCTTACCAGCTCAGGGTACTCTAGCACTTCGACCTTTTTGATGTTATCCTGGGCCAGAATTGCCGCAGGTCCACCGCTAAACCACAAAAAGAATGAATAAACAATAAACCCTCCATCCAATAGAGAGTCTTACATTGAGCCCAAGTAGAAGCCGCCGTGCTTCTGGCAGGCGCGCGTGACGGCCTTGGAACGGTTTCCTTTGGCAAGGGTGACCATTGAGCCGCCATTTTGCATAAAAACGTCGACGTACGAGTCCATACGACCCGCTGTCGTGGGCCCAAACGACCCGCTTGCGTACCCTTCGGGGGTCTTTGCGGGGCCCGCATAGTACACAATGTGGTCTTTGAGGTAGTCGGGCAGTGAGCCTGTGCGCGTGAGCCGTTCCAGCAGCGTCGCATGCGCAATGTCGCGCGCAACGACAATCGTACCAGTCAGCGAGAGCCGCGTGCGCACTGTCAGACGACTGAGCGTGGCGCGAATCGACTCCATAGGCTCATTCAGGTTGATCGACACCACATCCGTGCCCAGCGACTCTCCGCTGATATCCGGCATGTATTGTGCGGGATCGCGCTCCAGCTGCTCCAGAAACACTCCGTCACGCGTGATCTTGGCGGTTGCTTGACGGTCCGCTGAGCAGCTCACCCCCAGTCCAATGGGACACGACGCCCCGTGGCGTGGCAGCCGGATCACCCGCACGTCGTGGCAGAAGTACTTGCCACCAAACTGTGCGCCAATACCCAGCTCCTGGGTGTACTGCTGCAGCTGTGCCTCGAGTGCCGTGTCGCGGAAGGCAGTGCCCTCGGCACTCCCACTCGTCGGGAGATTGTCCAGGTAGCGCGCTGACGCCAGCTTGACCGTCTTGAGCGTCATTTCCGCTGACAAACCCCCCACGACAATTGCAAGATGGTATGGAGGACAGGCTGAGGTGCCAATCGTCTTGATTTGCGCGCCCAGAAACTCCAGAAGACTCTTTTCGTTGAGTACCGACTTGGTCTGCTGGTAGAGGAAGGTCTTGTTGGCCGAGCCGCCCCCCTTGGCCATGAACAGGAACTTGTAGGCGTCGCCGGGCGTCGCGTACAGCTCAATCTGCGCCGGCAAGTTCGTGCCCGTGTTCTTCTCCTGATACATGGTCAACGGTGCGTTTTGCGAGTAGCGCAGATTGCGCGTTGTGTACGTGTTGTAGACGCCGCGCGAGAGCGCCTCTTCGTCCGACGCATCGCCGTCCACCCACACGTTCTGGCCCTTCTTGCCCAGGACAATCGCCGTCCCGGTGTCCTGGCAACCGGGCAGAATTCCGCTCGCCGCAATGCACGCGTTTTTCAGCAGCTGCGTCGCGACGAAGCGGTCGTTCTTGGACGCCTCCGGGTCGTCGAGGATCTTCCTCAGTTGCGCGAGGTGGCCTGGGCGCAGCAGATGCGCAATGTCGGTCATGGCTTCGCTTGTGAGCGCCGTCAACGCCTCAGGGCCGACGCGCAGAATCTCTCGGTCCCCAATCTTCTCCACCGACACAAATCGGCTCGCCTCCTCAAGGCGACGGTACGGCGTGGTGTCCTCGCCGACCATGGGAAACAGGTCGGTGTACTTGAAGGGTGGCGGGCTGGCGGGAGCGGCCGATGCGAGAGCGCTCGCATGAAGGGTTCGGGCGGGAGCCCCCACCAGTCGTTGGCCCAGTTGGCTGATCCGCGAAAGCATCCGAATGAAGTAGACAGACGGCAAAAAGACTAAAAGAATGGAGTCAGTCACTACTGTCACAGACTACAGATTACAGAATTCAGATCACATAATCCGACTCAGACTTCAGACGTTCGGATGACATATGGCTCATCACATGAGAATAATTAAAACTATTATTTATCACATTCTCGAGATGAAATTGATTCTTGCACTTGCAGCGTGCATTGCGGCTGTGTCTGCTCTCAACTTTCGCCCCATCATTGGTAGGGGAGGTGTTGGCAATGAACTTTTCACATCTGACTCGCACTTAGGAATCATGACGGAGAAGTCGGGGGCGGACGGCGAGTACATTGCCGCTTCGTACATCAAGCACATCGAGGGCGCCGGCGGTCGCGCGGTGCCTATTCACTACAAACAGTCATTTGAGTGCGCTTCTGTTTTTTTTTTCCTTCTTCTTCTTTCCTCTTTCCTCACTCCTCCTCGTTCGCCCGCAGAGACCTCGACACGCTCTTTGACAGCATCAATGGGGTGCTTTTCCCAGGCGGCGGCATGGAGGCCAAGCCCGGCCAGACCTACTACGACGCAACAAACGTAAACAAAGAACAACCACAGCACAACCCAAAACACATTTCTCTTCCCTTTTCAGCATATTTACAAGCGCGCCATTGCTGCGAACGACGCAGGAGACTACTTCCCGCTGTGGGGCACCTGTCTGGGCTTTCAGTTCCTGGCAGTAATGACGGCAGACGGCGAGGCGGTCCTCGAAAGTTGCGACAGCGAAAACTACACCATTCCCCTCAACTACACGGCCGACGCACAGCAGTCGCGCCTGCTCTCGGCGGTTCCGGCCGAAACCCGCGAGTGGATGCAAACCCTCCCCATTACCATGAACAACCATCAGTCGTGTGTCCGCACCTCCGTAAGACAGACACAGACAGAGACAGAGAAACAGACAGACACAGACACAGACAGAGACAGACAGACACAGACAGAGAGAGAGACAGAGAGAGAAAGGAGGGAGAAAGAAACAAAGTGATAGAGAGAGAGAGATACAAAGTGACGGAGAGAGTGTGTGTTTCTCATTCCGTGTCCCGCTTTTTTCTCAGAAATTTGCGTCCAATGAGAAACTCAATAGTTTCTACAATGTCATTTCAACCAATGTTGATCGTATTGGAAACGAATTTGTCTCTACCTTTGAAGGTAAATACCAAACCCTATTGACAAACAAGCCTAACCCTAACGCCCCTTTAGCCAAGAAATACCCATTCTACGGAGTCCAATGGCATCCCGAGAAAAACACTTATGAATGGACTCCCAAGGAAGTTATTCAACACACTTTTCCCGTAAGTCCAACACATCAAGCCATTCATAATCAAATAACATCAACATTCATTTCACTCATAATATTTATTCTTATTCCTTTTTAGGCGGTAATGGCTCAACAGTCAATGGCAAACTTTTTTGTCAACGAAGGTTCAAAAAATCAAAAAAAAAAAAAAATCAAACAAAAAAAATCAAAACCACGCAAAGTTTTATTGATTGATTTTTATTGTAGCGCGAAAGAACTATCATAAGTTTGCGAGTGAAAAGACGGAAGAAACGACACTGATCTACTCGCAGGCAGACAAAGTGGTCTACACGGGCCCTCAGGGCTCCTCTTTCACTCAAGAATACATTTGGAATTGAAACAAACGTTTTTTATTGACCGATACTGATACATGGTAGTGTTTAGAAGAAAAAAAGAATACGTCCCGGTTCTTGTTGTTTGAATTGAATTGTTAATATATTTACGACAATAATAATTATTGATACTTCCACTGAACTTCACAAAAATTGTCGCTTTTCATTTGTTCTTCACTTTTTTCGTCACTTTTTTCTACCACAACATTCCTTTCAGTTTTTCTACACAACCAAACGGTAAGTAGTAGAGGGTGAATAATTTTTTGTTCGTTTTGCACTGTTTGTGTTTTGTTTGTGCGAACTTCTTTCGGCCGACTTTCTACTGTCTCTTCCCCCCCCCTCTTTATCACCTTGTGCTTCCTACCAGTATGTATAATTGGGTGTATGTTAACAGTCAGCAGCCGCAAAGGGAATTGTTGTTTGTTTGCAATTTCTCTCCATAACTTCAGTTGAGGAAAAGTTCGGGGAAAAATATCATTCTTTCAGACTTGGCAAAACATATGCGGCTTGAATCAATGGGCTCACAGCTGCTGTGCAAACCCAAATCCATGATAAAAGTCATCCGTGGAGGCCTGAAAGTGTTTGGATAATATTGTGGTTGGATGAACTTTTGGTCGAACTTTTAGAGAATTTTTTTGCTGTGGGTTTGTTTGTGGTTGAATTCGACATTTCTCGGTCCAACGAAGGAAATTTACACTCACTGCGTATCAGGTGAAGAACTCCTTTGTAACTTTAGTCACCTTACAGTTTTACTTTGTCACGTGGGGGTTGGTTGGCAGCTGAACCTGCGAGGCATTGTGTTTGTGTTTGTGTTGTCGATTTGCTTACAAAACAAAGAGTAGCACAATGCGCAGCAAAATTGGAGTGTCTCAAAGAAGACCTCATACACGCACTAACAAAGTTATGATTGTTTGTTTGTGTTTTTGACAGACAGAATGGGATTTTGGAGCAAAGTTGGAAAAGGAATTGCGAAACGGGCCGTCAAGGTTCACCCGGTCGTCTGGGTGGCGGTGACAGTGGGTGAAGTTGCTATTATCGCCGCGACGGGTGGTGGAGCGGCTGCGATTGCTATTGCGATTGCCTTTTGACACAACTTGACCAAAAGAAAGTGAAAACAAACCAAACAATAACTCACACCCCTTTCGCGCGAGAACTAAGTAATCAGCAGAAAAAAGAAGAAAGGAAACAACAAAACCACTCTAGGTCTTGTTGGTGCTTTACTTAAGAAAACAAGGTTGCGGTAGTTTGAGGAGGGGAATAAGGAGTAGAGTCAGCGTGGGTCGGAGCAGAGGTAGAGTGGGAAGGGACTGAAGTCGATGGAGTAGGGACTGAATGAGAGTGAGAAGAAGCAGAATCGGAGTGAGAAACAGTAGAGTCAGCAGTAGGGAGTGGGTTAGAGTGAGACGTGGTGGTGTCAGCAGTCGGGACTGAGTCTGAGTGAGAAGGGAGTGAATGTGCATCTGGTGTGTCAGTGGCGGGTGTTGGAGGGACAATGGCAATGGTGGGCGAAGGCGCACGCGCGACTTGCGCTGACGACGGTGGTGCTGCTGGTAGTGGCGGTGCTGCTGCTGCTGCTGCTGCTGCTGCTGCTGCGGTTGTTTTTGCGATGGGGGTGGTGGGGGTGGCGGTGGTGGTCACTGTCACTGTGTTCTCTTTGGGTGCGCGGGTGGGAATCCGATGCAGCAGCCCATAACCAATATCACACCCCAAACTATAAACAAGAAAGGTTACTCGTTTTCTTTTTTCTCTCTCTCTCTCTCTCTCTCTCTCTCTCTCTCTCTCTCTCTCTCTCTCTCTCTCTCTCTCTCTCTCTCTCTCTCTCTCTCTGTTATTTTCGTTCCTCTTTCCCTTGCTCGCGATTTTAGGTACTCGATTGACGACGACAGCTGGTCGTTATTGCCCCAGTCACCCGTCGCCAATACTAAGACTGTCGAGGACCAGGACACTGCCGTTTACGCATGGGATTCCGTGTACGAAACCCCTACGCAAATTTTTCTTATTTCCCTAACTTTTTATTTTATATACAGTACTACTGTGGGCGACAAGCTCTGCGTCATTACATTGCGGAATTGTCCCTTTTCTCGTATGGCCTGTCTTAATCTTGTGGAGTGGATGCGTGCTGGGAAACCGTCGCACGGTCCATCGTGGTGGGCCGTCACGCCTGTCGAGTCACCTCCTTGTACTTTTACTGTAAGCCATGGCAACTTTCTGACGGGCCTTGCAGCTGCATCGCACTTCACCATTGTTCAGATTGGTATTCCACCAGGAGCGTTTACTATCACTCCCACGTGTGGGGTGGGCACTTTTTTTCAAGGAGGTTCAGCCGATTTCGCCAACACATCGTGTGTCCCTTGTCCCATTGGATCCTTCGCGTCAAAGTCGGGCGTCATTGCGTGCACCAGCTGCCCGGGCACCGTTGCTAGTACGCGAGCCGAGGGTGCCGTGAGCGCGCTTGAGTGTGTTGTGTGTAGCAACGACGTGGAGCAGTGCAATGGTCACGGGCACTGTGTGATTGCGGACGCTGTGTCGGGCGCTCATGAGTGCCTGTGCGACACAGGCTACTCGCGCCACGATGCATGTGCGCTCAATTATCTTGCGCTTGGCATTTGTGTTGCGCTTCTTATTGTATCTCTCGCTATTTTTCTTGTGTGGGTGGGTCGCAGGGCCGTTGAACGGTCCCGTGCTCGAACGGCGCTGCTCAACGCCAGAACACACGAAGTTGAAGTGCTCAAAAATGCATGGCGCATTGAATGGCAAGCACTGGAGATCCTCGAGCAGATTGGGTCGGGTGGGATGGGCTTGGTGTGGCACGCAAGATGGGGTGGTGATCGTGATGTTGCAGTCAAATGCCTTCTTATGCCCGACGATTCGTTCGCGCTGGATGATTTTGAGCGCGAAGCTGAAATTCTACGCAAGTTGCGTCACCCCAACATTGTGCTTCTCTTTGGCATTGGACAAACCGATGAAGAACTGCCATTTCTTGGTATACCTACAAAAAGATTATGAGATTATTCTCATGTGTGTGTGTGTGTGTGTGTGTGTTTGATATAGTGATGGAGATCGTCGCTCACGGCTCACTGCGCAAAGTGCTCGACGATGAGCCAGACGCAGTCACCTGGCCCCGTCGCTGGCAGTGGGCGTGCGATGTTGCTCAGGGCATGGCATATTTGCATGGACATTCGCTGCTGCATCGGGATCTCAAGAGCCCAAATGTTCTCATTAGTGCCCGGTTCGTGTATGCATTTTCTCTTCCTTTTTTTTTGTGTGTGTGCACATTGCCTAAGTTGCTCTTTTTATGTGTAGGGCGAAAGTGACTGATTTTGGGTCTGGGCGACTGCTTGAGAAGCACAAAGAGAAAACCAAGAAGAAGAGTAGGAGAAGGGAGAGAAGGGAAGGAGCGGGAGCAGACGGAGCGTCTTCCGATGGAAACAATGAGATTACGCATCATTTGCTGTCGGATGTGACGGGTCCACTGCTGACCAAAAAAGGAGTTGGGTCGCTGCTATGGATGTCGCCGGAGTTGCTGTCGAACAATGCTGTGTATGGAAGGGCGACAGACGTCTATTCCTTTGCCATTGTGATGTATGAATTGCGCACGACACAACTGCCCTTTCCCGATCTGTGCGAATGGGACATTCCGCCTGCAGTGATGCGTGGTGAGCGTCCCCACCTCGAACCCTCTGATGATGCTGTTGACTTTGATGCGATCATGTGTCGTGCATGGCGGCACGAGCCACACGAGCGTCCTACGTAACAACACTCTAGACGTCTAGAGAAGGGTTTTTATAATAATAATTATCATGTTTTTAGGTTTGATGAATTGGTGCTACTTCTCAGTGACAGGAGCTGACGTCTGCCAAGAACGACGCATGTTCACGTTGTATAAATAATCATAATAAGTTGTATGATAATAATAATAATAATATTATTATTATTATTATTAAAATTAATTTTATTGTTATTATTATTATTATAATATTAATTATTATCAACGGCTCAATTTCACGCTCAATTTTACTATTCAATTATTATTATTTATTAATTTGTGTCGTGCTACATTGACCTCTTCTATTCAGGTCTCTTCAGGGCAATTCGGTGCTGTTGCTACTCAGATTGACTCATGTCGAATTTGACAAGCGTCAGAGTCGCTCGTTTTCCAGATGGTATCAATTCAACAGCCTCGCGCGCGGGGGGGCACATACACGTTGCATAGCCACCAAATACCAATCCCCAGCTTGATGCGTTTGTATGAATTTTGATGTTTTTTGGCAGGAAGTGACTTGTCTTCTGCCGTTGTCGTGACAACCGTCGACGAACGCCAGCCGACCGGGCCCCGCGTGAATGCCCGCGGTGAAATTGTGCCGCACTCTCTCTTGGGGAGTGTCGAAGAGTACGAAGCGATGAACCGCTTGGTGAAAGGCCGCGGGAACGACGACATGGAAACCGACAACAACGACAGCAAATTCTCCTCCCAATTATATCATCATCCGCCTCTCTCCAACACGTCGCTCCCTTCCTCGCCTCGTACCAGCCAACAGCGCCTCCATGCGCAGGTGACAGACAACTCCTTGGTGAACTGGGAGCGTCACAAGCAACAATGGAAGCGCCAACAACGCCATCTCTCGTCGATGCCCTCGCTCTCCAGCGACCAACACGGGCAACAACAAGGACAGCGTCAACTTGTGATGGATCGCACTAGTGGATTCCGCCACGTTGAATCAGGAGGCAGTCTGGTCTCGCCTGATTCGTTCTTTGCGCCTCCCTTGTCGTCACGACGACACCCCGAGCTGCACTTCTCGACACCCGCCTCGCGTCACCAGACTGCTCAAGGGGGGAACATGGACACTGCCGGACTGGAGGTGCTCGGCCATGGCATTGCAAGTCGCGATCTCGAGCCCCCGGTATCTCCTACACCTCCGAGCAGCTACACAGGAGGTCCAGACGAGACCACCATCCATGACTCAGAGGCATCCGAATATCCATCGATGTCGCACCCTACCACCACCACGCAGCCACACCAACTGGTTCTGTCGCACTCGCATCTTTTCTTTGACACCCCCATCGACACCCCGTGCACCCACACCCTGAAGCTTCACAACCCCAATCCCTACGCAGTCTATTTCCTCTGGCACACTCAACCGCCATCATCACCCCTGCTCCCCAACAACCCCAACAACTACCGTCACTCCTATCACCAACACTTTTACTTTCCCACCAGCAACGGCATCATCCTCCCCGGCGACTCCGTTACCTTCTCTATCATCTTCAAATCCCCTTCCGCCGGCATCTTCACGACCACATACTCCCTTCAAACATCCCCTCCTTCACCACCCTCACGGTATTCGTCGTCGTCTTCGTCTCTCTCGCTCTCCTTACGCGCCGTTGCCACCACGGACCCGTCCAGCGTCGCATCCGCATCGACTGCTCTTCTCACCACGCACGAGCGCGAAACAGTCTCTCACATGGTCCGCTCGCTCCTCACCAACATCATCCGTCGCATTGACCTCCTCACCCCGCCACATCCATCCTTGTCTCTCCCTTCCCTTCCCTCCCTTCCTCCCCGCCCTCTCCGCTTCCACGCTGCCAACGCCTCCGCAAATGCAGCCCATCTGGCTCTTCCACTCCACCACTACACCCCTGAGATCATAGTGGCCCTTGAGCGACTCGCACACGCCGCACACATTCCCCCCGACTGGTTCGCCTCTCCCTCTCTTTTTCGTCTCTACACTCACATCCGAGACTGCCCATCACCCCTCACGCGTGACCTTCATCTTCAACGCTTCTCCGTCCTTTTCACCCGTCTCATCACATCCCCTTCCACCACCTCCGCGTCTGTTCAGCCCAGCACGACGACACTCTGCCGCGCACTCGTGCGGCGTCTCGCCCGTGCCGTCTCCCTCTGCGCTCCCCCTCGCCTCTTTCCTGTCGTTCCTGTCGCCCCGCGTCAACGTGTCTCTCTTCCCGCACGCATCGTTGAGCGGCGTGAGAAACAGGCGGCTGCAGAGGCAGCGCTACGCGAACAGCAGCAGCAGCAGCAGCAGCAGCAGCAGCAGCAGCCACCAAAGCGAGGCCGATCCTCCCGCCCCACCAAAAAGGGTCCCCTCAGTCGCTCTTCAAGTGCCACCGGTCAAACGGCAGTGAGAAACAGCAACAGTGGAGGTCGCAAGGCCACAGTACGCAGTGTGCGTCAAGCCGAGAAGCCTCAGCCGGTCGTGGCTGAGCCTTTGTTTGCATCTCAAGCAGAGCGTGACGCGTTCATTCGAGCTGTAAGTATATAGAGGTGACGAGTTTGTGAGTTGTTTTTTTAAAATAATATGATCTTTGCGTCGTAGGTGCGAAAGGAGGTGTCCAAGACGATTGATGTTTACGTTGAGATGCTCTTCTCATAACCGCACAAACAAACAAGAAAATAATTATACTATAGTCATAATCTCATTCAAAATTCAAATTATTTCTTCGCTGAGCTTGATCCCAAAACATGTCCGACGACAGTGCGATGGCGGCGGTCGCCGACCGTTGGGAATCGCTTGGGTTTGACGCCTTCTTGCAAGAACTCGAAAAGAACGCTCAAGGAATCGAGCAGCGTCGCCAGCAGGGCGAGGAGTCCCGCCGCTCCCTCGTAGACACTACCCATGAGTTTCGTGAAGTTCGCAAAACTCAAGTGCTCGAGGAGCGCCTCAAAAAGTCGCTGGCAACAGGTTTGAACGAAAGTAGTGTTTCAAAAAAAAAAACTCAACTTTGTCTCTCTTTTCTCTCTCTCCTCTCTGCCTTTTCGCACTTCTTAGTGATCAAGGCGTATCAGCAGGAGATTGACTCGGTCACGCGTCGTGCCCGTGCCGCTGAACAAGCAGTTCTGTCGGTCTACAAGCAGTTTCACGACATTCCCGATCCCGTTCCCGCACTGCGTCGTGCCGTAGTGAACGCCAAAAGTGCCGCCGCCGCCGCTACCGCTGCTGCTGCTGCTGCTAATACTACTACTACTACTTCGACGCTTGCTGCTGCAAGGGGTTCGGCAGGCTTAGGCGCAGCGTTCACCGGCGACCTCGAGACGACGGTCGGTGGTGGCGCCGACGAGAAGCATACAGTGGCAGCGTTGCGCACGGAGAACGCCCGCTTGCGCGACACGCTCGACGACTACCACCGCGACTTGGCTGAGGTGAAGAACCAAGAGGTGACCATCAAGCGACTGCGTGAACGTGTGCGCGCGTCCGAGACTGAGGTGGCCACGCGCGTCGCCGCAAGCGTGCAAGAAGAGCGCCAGCGCATGCAACGCGAGCACGACGAGATGCAGTCGCGGGTGCGCGAGCGCGAGAACCAAGTGCAAAAGTTGACGGGTACCATGGAGGCGTCGGAGCGCCGTCTCTTGCTGCAGGTCGAAGATGCGCAAACACGCCTGATGGAGGTGCGAGCCCAGATGGAGGAGCAGCAGTCGGCGCACACAGCCGAGATTGACATGCTCATGACAGACCTCGAGCGCGCCAATGGCTCATTGTCAAGCGCCGAAAAGGACCTGGAGCTTCTGCGCGCACGTCTTCACGAGAATAGCATCTCTTTGGTAGACGGTGGGAATGGTGCAGGTGGTACTAGCGGTGGTGCTGGTGGTACTGTGGGCGGATTTGCAGCCGAACTGGCGGCCAAGGACCGTGAAGTATCCGAGTTGGTGAGTGAGGTACAGCAGCTGCAGCAGCAGCGACGTGCCGATGCGGATCGATGGGCGCAGGAGACGACACGCAACGAAGAACAGGTGCGAGTATTGACATCGAGGGTGGCACAGCTGGAAGGGCGTCTGGAGGCAATGCGCGACTATGACGATGTGTGCGCGGAGAATCGAGTCCTGAAGCATGTTGAGTTTGGGGATGCTGCGACTACCGTTGCTGCCACTGCTGGTGGTGGGGACGCTGGCGGAACACGTCCTTTGGAGGCGTTGCTGCTGGACAAGTCGCGTGCGTTACAGACGGAGTTGGTGCGTTTGCGAGCCGAGGTGGAAGAGGAGCGCCAGTCGGCGACAGAGCTGCGCGATGCAAATAGTGAGCTGCAACAGACAGTGCGGAAGCAAACGGCACTTGTGGGACGACTAGAGAGCGATCTGCTGAACATGCAACCGGGTTCGCCCATGTACGTGGGCTCGCCTGCGCCGCGTCGACGCCCCAGCGACGTCCTCTCGAGTCAAGCGGTTGTCGCGTCGTCGTCTGCGGCGCCCATTCTATTGGAAGTACTCACTGCCAGTGGCGGGGATGGCGGCACTATGGAGCGTGTTGCGACAACAAGAGGAGAGGGTACGGACGGAAGTGAGTCGGCACTGCCGACGACGGTGGGACCCGAGAGCACGACTGGGACGCGTGAGGCACTAGTGGGTGCCGAATCAACCAGTGTTGCGACCGAATCAAGCATTTTGTCGATTGTGGCGGGTCAACGTGATCGTTTGCGCCAGCGCATCACCGATCTGGAGGCTGAGTCTACGCATTTGCAGCAGAAGATGTTGCGTGTAGAGCAGGAGTGTCAGTCGGTGCGCACTGACAATGTCCAGCTCTACGAAAAGATCAAGTTTTTGCAGTCGTACACCATTGGCGATCGTCAAGCAGCATCAGCAGCGGCAGCGAGTGCGTCGGTGCCCATGGGCGACACGGCAGCCATTGCGGCATCGTCGTCGTCGTCGTCGGGTCCTGTCGAGCGCTACAGTGCAGCATACGAAGACCGTCTGAACCCTTTCCGCGAATTTAGCAATCGCGAACGCCAGCGACGCATTCAGTCGTTGGGTCCCATTGATCGGTGCACGCTCAACACCGGCCGGTTTATCCTAGGCAGTGGCCAGTCGCGTCGCGTCTTCTTTTTCTACACCGTCGCACTTCACCTTCTCGTCTTCATGGTTGTCTTTAAGCTGTCCAGTATGAGTGAGCAGATGGGCGATCACGATCGCGAGTGCACCGAGGCGTACGCCACACACATGATTCAGTTTCACAATCACCATTAAATTAAACACACAACAATAAAAATGATAAAAGTTAATATTATTATTCTTGTATAATTATAATTATTTTTGCTCATCTCTGCTTTGACCGTGCCACTAAGTTCGTAGTTATAAAATAAAATAAATAATTATCTTACTCACGTTTTCATTGTCGTTCCGGGGCAACACTGGGCCTGCTCTACAGTCGCTAGCTGCTCATCAACACTTTAGAGCAGATCTACTCGTAATATTATTGCTGTTTCTCAATCGTTCTTACAAGTTAGAAACTCCCACTGTGTGTTTCTCCGAAAAGAAAACTGTGTGTGTGTGAAACTCCGGAAAAATACCATAATCAATTTCGTTGAAAATCTTTGTTTAATTAAAAAAACAAACGCTGAGCTTCCTCCCGGCACCTCGTGATCAGATGGTCAGGTCACCAGAGATAATCTTGACCTGTCCCACTTCCGAGCTGGGAATTGTTCCGCCGACGTTGAGATTTTTGGCCGTGACATCTCCGTTGAGGGTTGCGCCCGCGACGTACAAATTCGTGGCGCTGACGTTGCAGTCGACGACCACACCTTGAAGGTAGGTGTTGGCGGCGGAGAAGCTCAGCTCTTTCGACTTGACCGTTTTGATGGTAATAGACCCGCCCTGCCCCGCGACAAAGTTTGCAGCAAGGCTAGCGCTGCCCTCGCTGACCGTCACGATCGCGCTGGTTCCCGGCAATGTTTTGTATGTGGTTGGCATTGTTGTTAATGTAGATTGAGAAGGGTCAAGAGGGGTGGTTAGGGTTGTGAAGAGACAGAAAAGACTGACTAATTATTTGTCGAAGATTAATATTAAAAGCAGAGCAAAGGTCGAAAAGTGATTGAGTGGCCGAATGTTTTTTTCGACGACCCCGAGAAAACTTTGGACCTAATCTGAACAAAAAAAACAGAAGGAAAGAAGGAAAGCAAAATCCGATCAAAGGACGTGTATTCGTGTAAGAAAGACTAAGAACAGTTGAATGAACGACGACTTGAGTCAACATTATTATTGGGGAGAGATTGGGAATTGATTTGCGAAACGATAGTATTGAAGACATTCCAATTTATCATCAATCAACTGTAAAAAATGATCAAACTCAACACTTTTTTCCTCGGCCCTCCCCTCCCCGTTCCCCCTCAGCGCTTTGCTCACAATGCCGCCTCCACCGGCATCGCGCATCGTGTCGCATTGCGTGGTGCTGGCGGTGTGTGTGTTTGCCCTGTCGTTTGTGTTTCGCTTCCAAATGCTCAAGACAGTCGCGCTCTGCGTCGCTGCCATTGCCGCCCTGGGCCTCTTCCTCTTCTCGGAGGCCCGCTTGCTTGCCAACCGTCCGCTACGCAGAGCCTACACGAGGAGTGTGCCGATGAAAGTCAAATCCGAATGAATTGTATAAACCATTGTGTACCTTTCTGTTTTTCTTTTTGAACTCTTTCCTGCGCCCGCTATGATCGCCTCGCATAGTCAAGGAGCACTGAAGAGTTCTCGAAGAATAAAATCGCTTCTATATTAGTTTCATTTGATATTTGTTCAGAAACAGTCTAGACACGACTTGTATTGTATCTGTTAGGCTCAGCTTTAACGTGTTATCCAACTGCCGATAGACCACGCACTGTGACATCATTTCATTCTTCTTCTTCTTCTTCAAAGTATAATCAATTATTATTATTATTATCCATTATTTGATTCTCTCATGGAGTTCAATGAAGCACAAGTCGTACATCGTCACGGTCCGTCTCATCGTACGCCGGCGCAGTGTCGTCGTCCTCAACGCCAGCAGCACCCTCGTCCATCGGCTCGACGCTCATACTGACGCAGGCTTCGTTGAAGGCATCGACGTCGCTTGCAATGAGGAAGTAAGGGTTCTCCTTGCGCAGACGAAAGATGAAGGCGAGCGACGAGAGGAAGAGGAAGAGCACAATGTCGAGGGCAATGAGCAGCCAGGTGGAAGCGCTCGGCTTGAGCGCAGTGAGCACCAACAAGGCAACTTCCGCCAAGAGATACAGCGACACGGAGATGTTGTAGCGGTACATGAGAGTGTACTTGAGATGCAGTGACTCTGCATCGTCGTGCGTGTGAGTTGCACCATCCGACCCATCCTCTTCCTCATTATTACTCCCACTCACACTGCCACCACCACCACCACTACTATTACTGCTGCTGCTGCTACTACTACTGCTGCGAATGATGCCATTGCTGCGCCGTCGTCGAGGCCTTCTGCCACTGTTGCGTACGGGTCGCAATGGCGGCAGCGCAATTCCGTCTTCGGGGTAGTTTCGCAGTCGTGGCAATGACTCCAAGGCGATTGTAGAGTTTGCAGTCGTGCTTGCATCCTGATTAGGCTCTTCCGCCGCACTCGCCAGCAACACAGCAGCGGCACTTGCACTTGTATCTACATAAATGAAAATAAAGATTCAAAAACATCCACTCTCAGAGTTCACATGGTGACGGTGTGCTCCGACCTTGCAAAGAAGACTCTGAGGCATCAAAGGGCGGTGGAGGCGGCAAGGAAGCCAATCGTCGCTCGGCAACATCAGGCGCAGCTGCCACCACAGCCTCATCACCGCCTGTCTCGGGGGTGTAGGGTGGCGGAGCGCCTGTCGTCAAATCCACTGCGTGTCGTTCGCGCGCGATCCGTTCGCGCTCCTGTCGCGCCTGCTCCTCTTCCGTCACACCAAACAGGACGTTGTCGACATTTTCAAGGAAAGGCCGCAGTGCTGCTTCGTGAGCTGCTCGTTGAGCGGGTGTCTACAAACACAAGAATGACAGAAAGTATGTGTGTGAGAAAAAGAAGGGAGAAGAGAGAGAGAAAAATAAAGTGATGGAGATAGAAACAAAGTGAGATAGAAAAACTAAGTGATAGAGAGAGAGACACACAGCGATAAAGAAATAGAGAGAGAAATAATAAAGTAACAAAGTGATATAAGAAACAAAGTGAGAGAGAAAAACTAAGTGATAGAGAGAGAGACACACAGCGATAAAGAAATAGAGAGAGAAATAATAAAGTAACAGAGTGATATAATAAAGTAGCAAAGTGATATAATAAAGTAACAAAGTGATATAATAAAGTAACAAAGTGATGGAGAGAGACAAAGTGGTGGAGAGAGAAGCGATAGAGAGACACCACAGACATTTCTCACTTGTAAGTCCCAGTGAAGTTCATGAAGAACGAGTCGTGTCGACTGGAAAATCCATAGCCACATGTAAATGAGCGTAAAAAAGTTGGTAGCTGACATGGCAAACATGACACGCTTCTCAAAGTCGGATGAGAAATGAACAGTGCTAAGGTTACGACCTGACGCCGGATCGTGTGAAGTGTTGTGTCCCGCTTCGAGTTCGATGATGTAGTCGACGACAAGCGACGAGACGAAAAGAATGATGGGTGCTAAGCGTGTGTCAAAGACGGTTTAGAATATAACATGAGATGACAGAACATGAAACACACCTGCAATGATGGAGCGAGTGTGTTTGAGTTGGGTCGTCGTAATACAATAGCCGCACGAAATGATCATCAGCAGCGCCATGAACACCGCCGCTGAGAGGTTCCCTGAGAAGATGAGAACGCCATACTCTATGGAGATGTGCCGGACGTGCTCTGCGTCCTACAAAGAAAGCGACAAGAGAGATGGCACAACATAATATTATTGGGATGGCCAAAAGTAGAATGTTCTCACTCTCACTCTCACTCTCACTCTCTCACTCTCTCAAATTGGACTGTAAAGACAGCGCACAAGGGAGAAGCCGCACACAACGCATGTGTGGGCAGCCATACAGCAGCGCACGGTAGCCCGTGTGAGTCGCAATGTGTCGATGACGCGAAGGGAAAAAAAGAAAAAAAATAGAACTTGTGTCGTACGTCAGTCTGAAAGTCAGCGAGGAAGAAGACAAGGATCTCATCAAGAAGACGCACGGCCACAGTGAGGGCCACCAGGCGAGAGAGGATGTAGCCGGTGGAGCGGACAGTCCAATGACGGACAGTGTCAATAGCAACGGCCGTGCCCAGCGCACACCACAGGCCGAGCCGCACCGCCAGGTATGTGTGGTTGCCAATGATGTCGGCCATCAGCACAGGCAAAAATTCAGAGAGATGATAACTAAAATTGTGAAAAATGAAAATAAAACAGGAATTTACTCAAATAAGTGAATGAATAGCTGTAAAAATAAAATATAAAATAAAGTACTTTGGAGTGTGCTGAGAGACAGCTGCATCTGCTGACGTATGACTACAATGATTGCACCATAGGCTAATCGCAAAAAATGAAAACATTTACTCCGTTCGCTTGCAAATAACTAACAGCTGTGACTATCCGCCTTAAAAAATTAATATTATTATATTAATGTACAATAATTATGTTTTAATTCAATCAATTTACAAGTAAAGGCGAGCTGTCAGCACCATCTGAATTGGTTTCGGAGTCCGTCGCGGGCTCACGGAGCACATCCGAAATGGAAAGGCCATTGGGAGCAAGAGACTCACTCATGTCAATCACGGCCGCACTGCTACCACTTGCACTTGCTGTCGTGGCGGTGGTAAGGGGACGCTCGTCGGCCGAGTCGTCGTCCTCGAGAAACATACTGGGTACCTTGGCAAAGCCTGAACGCGGCGCAAACTGGGTGAGACGACGGTCGCGCTCGCGACGCGACCGTTTGCGTGACTTGGAAGAGTAGGAAGAGGAAGAGGCAGTTGAGGAGCCCGAGAGAAGCCCCCCAGGACCACGCAGACGACTCAGTTGCAGCCGTTTCCATCGAATACAGGCAATGCATAGCGCCAGCAGTGCAATAAGACCAAGCACAGTGGCAAACACAGCGACAAGAGCTTGCCACACGGCACACGTCGCAGAGCGCACACACACTACACTCCGACTACTGCTGCGACTCGTCGTAGTGCTTGAAAGAACACGATGAAATCCAACAGAGCACTCGCAATAGAAGGCACCCTCCGTGTTGACACACTGCTGGCCCTCGGCTGGCCCACAGGGATCGCCCGAGCGACACTCATCGACATCCTCGCAGGTCACACCGTCGCGTCCCTTGTGCGCATAACCCACCTCACAGCCACACGACTGCACCCGCGTCACATTGTTCCACACACATACCTCGTGACCGGCCAGCGAACATCCGCCGTTGTGCTCCGTACACGGGTCCACCAGTTCACACTCGCTGCCGTTGCCCCTTGCTTGCAACACACTGTGCCGAAGACTCGGCACATGGAAGCCCGCCACACACGCACACACAGCCAGATCCGCCGACAGTTGCACACACTCCGAGTGACCCACGCAATCCATGGAACTGGTCGCACACAAGTCAATGGTGTGCTCGCACGAGACGCCCGTGTACCCATGAGAGCAGACACACGTCCCGTCGACGCATTCACCGCGACCGTTGCCGCACGTCGCGTCGGGCAGACAGCGGGCACTTGTCGCGCACACAATCGTTGTCACGTTGCGGGCACATCGAAAGTTGTTGTTGTCACGGCACTTGTCCGATGGGTTGTTGGCGAGCTGCCCAAACTCGCGAACAAATGTGCCCGAGCCGCCTCCGTCGAGATTGATGGCGTTAAAAAAGCCATACTTGATGAGAAGCGTGGCAAACTCGTAGAGGCTCACGCCACGCGAGTAGCTCTGGCCATCCACTTGCATGATCATGACGCGCCCCTGCGCATCGTGCCCAACGGCAACACGCGCTGACACGAGCGTGTCAAAGTTGTCACCGCTCTCTTGCGTCCCCATCTCCTCAAGGCTCATGCTCTCTCTGACAAACGTCTCGCCGTTTCGCACCACCCAGCCAACGCCCGCAATAAGCTGCTGAAACCCAGCCGTGGCAATAAAGTCGCGATGGAGATAGCCGACGACGAGCGAGCCGTTCTGCAGCAGCCCAAAGTTGGCATTCTGTATGCCCGTATTCTGCACGATGCGACTGTCGGAGACAACGTTGCCGAGACACGCGCCCGTCTGCGTGTTGAAGAAGCCGCCGTTGGTCGCCGCGACACAGTGGTGCAGCTGGGCCGTGCTCGCGACCAGAGCGCGAGGATCCGTCACATTCTGCAGCGGCTCTTCGCTCCCTTCGCTCAATGTGTCGTTTGCGCCCGCTGCGCTTACCGATTCGTTTACCGGCGGCGCCCACGACACATTGGCGCACCCTAGCGGCGGTTCAAACACGTGGAACTGCTCGAGAGGGTTTGCAATGGTGACAAGATGCGCAATGGCGAAACGATGTTGCCAGGACTGTCCAGTGTCCTGGATGATGCTGCGAACGGAGACAGGCACGCCGGGGGTCTGTGCTGCAGGCCACAAGTCAAACGGTGCTAGTGATGCCGACGCGAGCCGGCGAGTGATTTCCTGCGAGTGAACAAGAGAGAGAGATGATCAGGATTTCATTCTTTTGAAAGTCAACACGTTACTCCGTGTGACGCACGCGGCCCGTGTTGCAGAGCTCCAGGGTATGGGCGCGTGTCTTCATGGAGTGTCGTGCCCACTGTGAGGGCTGGAAGAGAGGCAATAAGACACGCAAGCGTAAAGATCATTCCAAAAAAAAAAAAAAAAAATAATCACCGTTGGTTTGTGAATCGTGATTACTCAATCACTGATAAGTGAATAATAATTACATTGATAAACATTAAACTCATTAAAATTATTGTGCTTTTTTTCTTCGAGCTGTTCTACCTGACAAAGGATGAGTGACGACGAAGGCGAGCAATCGCAGCCGCCCATGGAGATGCTGGAGCGTTCGGAAATCTCCACATCCGTCGATGGAGACAATGCGGCCGGCGATGCCGTCGATATCTTCCAGGTAGCGTTAGGAGAGGGGTAGAGCGAGGGGCATCGCCAAAGCAGCCCTTTCCCGCTCGACAAACAGAGAAACGATCTATAAAAAAAAAAAAAGAGAGAGAGAGACTATAAAAAACCCAAAGGGTCATTCGTGTTTTGAGGCGATTTCGCTGATGATCCTGAGGACGGGTCGATTGAGTGGGGGTTTTCACTGGTGGTCCTGCAAGAATGGCACGCATCGAACCGCAGGGAAAGGTTTTGCGGAGGGAATGTTTGAAAAATGGAGCGCTTTGTTTACTCGTGCTATGTGTCGCTCGTGCTCGCCTTGTCTTGGCGCGCCTCTCCTTGGTGCTGCGCTGACGTGTGCTCTCTCTCTCTCTCTCTCTCTCTCTCTCTTTCTCTTTCTTCAGGCGGCTCGCGACGGATTGTCGTTCCATCTTGACAAGCTGATTGAGAAAGTGGCAAAGAAGCACTCGCACAACAGGAAGGGAGCGACGCACGACGTCGACAAGGAAGGGTTTGGGCCGCTGCACTACGCTGCCCGGTACGCCATCATGCACCTTCTCTTCTCTCTCTCTCTCTCTTTATCACTTTGTTTCTCTCTCTCTCTCTCTCTCTCTCTCTCTCTCTCTCTCTCTCTCTCTCTCTCTCTCTCTATCACTTTGTTTTTTTTCTCCCTGACCGTGTGTATTCGCTTTCTATGCATGTAAAGGTATGGCAATCTTGACTGCTGTGAGCGACTCGTGAAAGCGGGCTGGAAAGGTAAGCGGGAACGTCGTGGGCTCACACGCACTCACACATGCTCACTCTGTCTTAAAGGCGACTTTAAGGGCGACGAAGACCTCACGCCACTGCATCTGGCAGCGCGCTACGGCCGCTGCACTGTCGTGAAGTTGTTCATGGACCATCACGTCGATCCCAACGTCTCCGACATCTTTGGACAGGTACAAGCTAAGAGACAAACGGGGAGGGAAGATGGATTGCTAATAACAATAATAATCACGATGTTTGAATGTAGACGCCTTTGCACGTGGCAGCTCGTCGGTATGATAAAAAAAACTCCTGCGTGTGGTGACTGATTGTGCTTCTACTTCTCTCTCACTTTTCTCACTTTTTTCTCCCTCCCTCTCTCTATCACTTTGTTTCTTTCTCCCCCTCTCTCTCTATTGCTGTGTTTCTTTCTCCCCCTCTCTCTCTATCGCTTTGTTTTTCTCCTCTCTCCCTCTCAATTACACACACTTTTTTCAGGGGCGCGTTGGACGTTGTTGAGCTTCTTCTGAGCCAGCCTGGAATTCATGTTAACCAACCAGACAAGGCCAGAATTACGCGTACCGACCTAAAGAACGATTTTTTTTCTATTATTGCATTCCATTGATATCTGTTCGGTTTTCTTCTGTAGCACTTCACGTGGCCTGCTCTTATGGATATGAAACAGTTGCTGCGAAATTCATTGAAAAGGGTGCTGACGTGCTTGCAAGTAAGAAACCATAGCAGTACACGCACACAAAACAACCCAACCCGCAAAGCCTCTCACTTACATTCACTCGTTTACTGCTTGTAGAGGATTGCGATGACACGACCCCCTTTCTGTATGCGATTATTGAGTCGCGCGATGAAGTGGCCAATCTCCTGATCAACCATACGACGTCTGAGATTGCCCGCAAAAATATGATCTCTGCGTGTGACTATGAAGGAAACACTGCACTGCATTTTGCCGCTGCAAACGGCGATTTGCCGCTTGTGCAGCTTATTCTCCAGGGCGGACTGAGCCCGCGTGCGCGCATGCGGGATGGTGACACTGCTCTGCATCTCGTAAAAAGATAGAGTGTGTGTGTGTATGGGTGTTTGTGTGTGAAGGCAGCCGTAGACCGACACAGATAAACTAACGCCCTATTCTCACTGATACCCTGTCTCTCTCTCTCTTTATCTATCTCTTTGGTTTCTCTCTCTCTCTCTCTCTCTCTCTCTCTCTCTCTCTCTCTCTCTTCTTCTTCTTCTTCTTCTTCTTCTTC